>BDUI01002854.1:62611-81053 GCA_002335545.1 Apodemus speciosus | reverse complement strand
TTTTTTTTTTTACAAGTAAGCAAGTATGAGGACAATTATTTTTAAAAATGTCATTGGCCAGATATTACAGCATATTTGATCTCTGCCCAGACAGAGCTGCGATTTTAGAGGCCAACCTGGTCTAAATAGCAAGTTTCAGAGCAGCTTTGGCTACACGCTGACACCCTGCTTTAAAAAAAACAAAAACAAAAACAAACAAACAAACAAACAGAAAAGTTATATGTACAAAAGATAAGGATGATCACAGGAGCTCCCCCCCCAAAAAAAAATCAATAAAATACAATTAATACTAAAAGTTATAATAGAGTAACATATTTGGGCCGATATAGCAAAATTCTTTATATATCTGGAAAATTAACAAAAAGCAGTTAAAAACGTATTCCAGTAAAAGCATTGCCCTTCAGAATGGAGAAAATGCCCTTTAGGTATCTAAGCAGAGATAAAGTTGCCTGTAAGAAAATCCAAACTGGAGACAGAGCTGCATGGCGCTCTGCCCCCGCAGTACACATGAAGCTCCAGGTTCAATCCCCGTCTTCCTGTGACAACAGTCCATCTTACCAGAATACAACGGAGTACGATTCTGTAAACTATGATTTGTAACCAAGTGCAATTCACAGTCTAGCTTACCAATCAAACCCCTCTTAACAGAGCACAAACAGTGCTCGTGTGTTTACATACTACCCTGCCTGCTTCTGAGATGCTCAGTTAATAACTATAATTATGACCTGAAAAACCAAGGTAGTTATATCTGACCTGTCACACATCTGCCCATCACTATAGTAAAGTAACATTTCTTAAAGATACTTGAGCAAAGAAAGCCTGAGTCAAATACAAGAATTTTTATTCCAACTATACCTTTAAAGTATAAATGCATGAACAGTTTTACTTATAAAAAGCACAAAGTACCTTTCACATGAGTCATCTGTGAGGATTTGGTGAGCTTCTAACTACAGTGCTGAAGAATGCAAATACACTGTCTGTGTACATGCATGCTGAGAATGAGACCCAGGTCCTTGTGCATGGGAAACACGTGTTATATCACCAGCTACACCTCCCGCCCTGTAGATATGTAACTATAGACTTAAGAGCAATTGTGGAAGTTAGATAAAATCTTGGAAACATAACTGATAAATCTAGAGACTTGTTTATGTACAGAAGATAGGACTAAGGATAAGGAAAACCACCTCCCAGATTCCTGTTTACATTAGGTGATTAACCACAGGATGGTGCATAACTCCCTAGAAAGCAGGGCAAGAGTACCAAACAGACCACCAAAGGAAATAAGTCCTCAGAAGTCACAAATCAGCAGCATTCACACTTCCACTGAATTTGGTCACACAATCCTCTGGGGTATCCCCAAAATTTTCTAATTTAACCATTAATAACAAATATGAAAAGTGTGAATAAAACAAAGCCTTTACCTACTTTATTTTTAATTGCATCAAGTTGACACATTGCTTACTTGAGCCTGGTACTGTGACAAATCAGTAGATTATAAAGACCCAACCCACAGCTTAGCTAGCCACAGGGCTCCTGCCGCCCACCAGCCCTGACACAAGGAACCCATGTACAATACAGGATCAAAAGTGCCTGCGTGCTGGAAGGCACACGAATGCTTCAGTGGAACATACTACTTGGACTCGGAAGATACACAAACGAGAAAGGAGCACTGCTGCCACACACAAAGCAATGTGACGAGATGTACAATCCCACTGGCAGTGGTGCCAGGGAGCAAGTCTGGTAGTCAGCCCAAAGAACCAAACACTTCGTCAGCTTCTACCTGCGCCAACTGTCCATTCCTCTGTTCTAAGTTGATAAAAGCACAGACTGCGCCACACATTCAATGATTCATTCAAATGTAAGGCCTACGTCAAACTCCACAGACAGAGCCTGAAACAGCAGCCTTGCTATGAGAACCTCTGTTTTGTAAAGGGACTGCTCTGTACTAGTTGTAAAAACAAGTAAAACATCTTACATTTATATTTATTTTCTATCCCACACTCCTGTCTTTTTTTTTCCTTCTCCAAATCCATTCCTTAGACTGGGGAGATAGCGCACCTATGAGGACCTGAGTTCAGAGCCCTAGCACTCACGTAAAAGTCAGGTACAAGAGTACACGGCTGCAATGCCAATCCCTATGATGAGGCTGAGACAGGAGGATCATGGAGCACACTGCCATGACAACCAAAATGAATCGATAAGCTCTAGGTTCAGCAAGAAATCCTACCTCAAAAAATAAAGATGCAGTGTAACTGAGGAAGACAATATCAATCTCTGGCCTCCACAGGTAGACACGTACAAGTGTACCCACCAATCCAAGGAACCCTCGGAAGAACCCAACCATGCAGAAACCCAGACCTCATGCTTCTACCATGAAGGATTAACAGAAAATAAACTCCTGTGTAAGCCACGCATAGTGAGCCGCTGTTAGGAGAGCTGTAAAGAGGGAGGCCATGTCCTAGCAGAACGACACTTCACAAACATCCTTAACTGTGACTTTGACATAGTAAGTCCCACCAATCGAAAAAGAGGGGCTTAGGGGATTTGTCTAGAGACAGGGTTTTTCTTTTTAGCCCTGGCTGTCCCTGAACTCACTTTATAGAGCATAAAGAAAGAAAAAAGAAAAAAGAAAAGACATTCGCCGAGGTTTTAGTGGGGATCTGGCTCTCTGTGAGCTTCTCGTCTTTCTTCTGCCTACCAGCAGCCGCAGTGCCTTGCGTTTCATCCTGTATCTACAGCCACAGAAGCTGGAGTTCCAGAGGGCAGCAGTAAGGAGGAGGGGAAAGTCAGCCTCTAACTTGCAGTTTGGGGGCACAGTTCAGATAGATCAGAAGAAAAAGCACCTAGATTATAAATACATCAGTGTATGGTATGATTTTAATGTACATTTTAGAAGTTTGTCTAATACTTTTAAAGTTCTATTTCATGTGAAGTTGCATAAATTTTTTTTGAAATATACATGTTACTTCCTTCTGGGTATAAAAATATGTCTGATGTTCTACACCCTGCCCCTTTGTTCTCTGCATGATTTTCGAGTGTAAGCACACATTTCTGAAATACATTGCTCTTGTCACTTCGGCAACAACTTCAGCCACCAGTATCTCTAGTACAAGATACCAAGATCTCCCAACTGCCTCCAGTGTAAGACTTTGCAAAGCAAATGAACACTGCTGGGGGGCTTGCCTTTCTCCAGAGAAGCCTGCATTGGCACTGGATACAAAATAAAATCCCCAAATTTGCATTTTCACTACTTTTGCTTTCTTGACCTTTATTTGAATTTGAGACTAAGCTTTACCAAACAACAGAATTTACACAGTCACTAGCCAACCACAGTCCTCATTATGGAATCTATGCAGTACATTTGTTTCCTAGGAAACCGACCAGAGCACAGACAGAGTGCAATTTCAGACTAGCCAAAGAATTCTCCAATCATGCTGGTAAATAAAGTCCATAAATCAACTAATCAGAAGCAAACTCAAGAAGTATCACAGAACTGCTAAGCTCTGTGGAAACTTAAGTGGGGAGGAGGGAAGAAACCTGTGGGGCTTCGGGTACTATGTAGATCCCTCAAGTAAATATTGTGAGCAGGTTTCTTTATAAACACAAACTGTTATAAAATAAACTGTTCCAAATAAATGGCTTCTCTCCAATCTTCAGCTTCTTTATTTGACAGTATTTAGGAGGGAAAGCTTCTTCAGAGCCAGCCTCGTACATCTGGTACCAGGACATTAATCCAAGAATGGATTCTGCATGTCAGCAAGCAGCATGGGTTTGTGCTCTCAGTGCAAAATGACGAGTCCTACAATGAGCAGTTCCTATCACACCTCTCACCAGGCCACAGAGAACTGGGTGGGGTGGGGGTGGGGACTGGGGACAATACAGGCAGGACATGGACACAACCACGACCAAAAGTCATGATAGGAAAGAACAAGTCACAGGAAAAGGACGAGATGAAGTCACAGGTCTCTAAAGAGCAAATCTGCTACCTCCCAGCTTCCTATTTTATTATGCTAGTACCAAGCATAGGAAAGTACTGGAAAATTCTGTAGACTTTTAAGTCTCTCAAATTTAACTGACAGCTTAGTGTTGCTTAGGAAAACAAAAAACAGCTGAATGCTAACTTCATTTTAAAGGCAAAAAAAAAAAAAGGCCAATTGACACAAATTTTCTGCAAGGAGCATTTATTTGTTGTAAGGTTAAAAAAAAAATAAAAAAGAAAAGAAACCAAACCCATCAGAACAAAAAATTAATTTATATGCCTACATAGACACCAACTGACTAAAAGGGAAATAAGTAAAAAATATATAAGCCACTCTGGGATGCGTCTGATTACACCATTATTAGTTACACAGAAAAAAAAAAAAATTAACATTGACACACCAGTCAAAAAGAAATGAAAAGGCAGGGTATTCTCTCTCAGCCAGCACAGACAGAGGCACTTATGTGCTGACCCAAGGCCTTCCCAGCACAGCCCTGGTACTGTTAACTTCTCCCCCATTGACAGAGATGCTTTGTTAGTCTTATCACTGCCACTGACGGTCTAATAAATACACAAGCAAGCAATTCAGTTTGTTAGCCTGTCTTCTTTAGTATTTCAACCAGTGCCAAAGAGCTGCAGTTCTGACGCTGTTCCAGAACTCCCTGTTCCTGATAACGACAGACCCAATTCAAGACTCCTCTTTAAGCTATCTATAAGGTTTAGGCCAGGGTGGACCAGAGCTACGCTCTAAACTCTGTCTCTTTGTGTAGTTTAAACCCATTTACCTAATCTAGACCGGAAGTCACAACAAAACCTGATTAACTATGGTAGATGAAGCTGCTTCTATACATTGTGTATAAATGTATAGTCTAATAACTTATAAAAAGTCAGTATACAATATTGTTAATCTGACGTAACTGGGGCAGGAATCTAGGGTAAATTTTCTCTCACAAAAAAGTCACTATTTTAAGCATATTAATTCTTTTATGAAAAAACTAGGGTACTTGAATAAAAGTACATTGAATTGTATTTTTTCTTATATTTTTAACAACTTATTAGAAATTTAAGGAGCTTTCATACCATAGTATTTTTCCCTTCAAATTTCCCTTCTTTTTTTTTTTTTTTTTTTTTTTTTTTTTTTTTTTTTTTTTTTTTAAGGAATCTTCCATTTTCTCCAAATGGCTGTTTAGTGCTCTTCAAAACTATTAAGAACAAAAACAACCACTCCCAGGTAACAGACTTATGTATGTCAATATGAATTCTCACAGTAGCCAAAACTAAAGTTTCTAAAAGTGAGGAACAAACAGATTAACATAACGCCATACCTACATAGAAAACGTGAGTCTTTATGAATGCTTAGTAGACTTCATTTATTATCTGATCATTTATGATCATTTAACAACTGTTCACGAAGTTAGCCAGCTAATAAATAAGGAAAATCAGAGCGACTACCTTCTACCTTTCAAAACACTCTAACATACAACAACCCAATCCTTGGTTTGTATGCATGGAATATATAAATGCATCATGTAAAATAAGGAAATGCCGGTGGGAAAATCACTTCTAAGATCACATTCTCTTCATATGCTACGAAAAAAAGAAATCTCCTATTTTAAAACGGAAAACAAAGGTTTTAACCTGCTTAGAAAGACTATCATTATGTTTTACTCTCTAATGTAAGCCCTACCGTAAAAGCTGTCACTACATGACACTCCAGTTAACTGTTTAATAGGTAGACTACTCTCTCAGTGATAATCCTAACGACCATGAGGGGGGAAAAAAAACTTTACTCCAAAACTTCAAAACAAAAATATATTTTTTTAAAATCAACCATCTTCGATTTTCTCCATTTAAGTCACTACCTGACCTTTAAATTTTTAAAATAAAGACAGCCATAAGAAAACCACAAACATTTTTTGTTTGTTTGYTTGATCTGATGTGTTGCTGGTCAGCTCAACCTCCTCTCTCCAGGACACTAGGTTTCTTGATCTATTTGATAACAAACACAAATCGCTGTGCGCAGCCTCAGATTGGGGGGGAGCCTTTGGGAGAAAGCCCTCCTCCGTTAGAAACAATAAATAAGGGAGCAAAGCGCCGCACGTTCCTTCACACGCCCCACACGCACCTCCCGGTACCTCMCGACAGCCAAGCTAGTCCGGCAGAGCCCCAAGGTGCCTCAGACTCTGTGCCTCAGACTCTGTAACTAGCTGGGCAGACGGTTCCTCCTCCGTCCCGCCCTCCTGCCCGGCTCGGGGACGCCGGCGCACGGCAGTCCCCGCCAAGATGCCGCCGGCAGCGAACCCTTGCGCGCCCCGCTCTGCTCCCACAGACCCCTCCGCCCCCAGCGCCCTCCCGCCTCGCTGGCCCGGAGCAGACAAAAGGAAGGTTCTGAGGGTCACAGCGCGGCCGCCCACACACAAAGAGGCCCCGCGCCCGCGTGCTCCTCAGCCCCGCGCGGGCTCTCACCCACCTGCAGGTGTCTGTGCGTCTGTCCATAGGAACGCGGGCGGTGGGGCCTGCGGGAGCCCGGCGGMCCGAGCTGGACGGGGAGGGGACAGCGGGACGGAGGGCGGCAGCACCACGGCCKGAGGCCCCGGGGCCGAAGTCTGTGAGGCGGGAAGGGCGCCCCGCGGGCTGCGCGGCGGGTGACGGCGGTGGTGTGGTGGGGGCGCAGGCGCCAGCCTGGCTCGGCCACCGGCGCGCGCCGCTCCGTGCGCCCCGGGCTCCGCGCGCCCGGCTTGGAGCGCGGGGGCGGGGCCGCACGGGGCGGGGCNGCCCGCGTGCTCCTCAGCCCCGCGCGGGCTCTCACCCACCTGCAGGTGTCTGTGCGTCTGTCCATAGGAACGCGGGCGGTGGGGCCTGCGGGAGCCCGGCGGACCGAGCTGGACGGGGAGGGGACAGCGGGACGGAGGGCGGCAGCACCACGGCCTGAGGCCCCGGGGCCGAAGTCTGTGAGGCGGGAAGGGCGCCCCGCGGGCTGCGCGGCGGGTGACGGCGGTGGTGTGGTGGGGGCGCAGGCGCCAGCCTGGCTCGGCCACCGGCGCGCGCCGCTCCGTGCGCCCCGGGCTCCGCGCGCCCGGCTTGGAGCGCGGGGGCGGGGCCGCACGGGGCGGGGCCGGAGAGGGGCGGGGCGGGGGCTCGGACCCCGGCTCCAGCCGGCACCGGAAGCGCTCCTCAGGCGGCGGGACCTACAGGAAGTGTGTAGCGACGCCCGCGGAAGGCGCTCGACCCGCGGCGCTCGCTACCCTAAGGGGGCGCGGGCCAAGCTCCTGCTGCGGACGCTCGCAGCTCCGAGCGGCCCCCGCCGCTCCGACAGGTACAGAACGCACGGTCTCTGCCACTTTCCACACGTGTCGGCTGTCCTGGTCCCCGCGCACTTCAGCCTAAGCACTTGAAGTAAGCAAAGCATGATCGCTTTGGAGGTGTGTGACGCCTCAGCCAGAGTTGTACCAGGTGGCCTGGGACCCACAGTGTACTTACTCCATAGTGTCCTAATGCCCCACCGCATCACACCCACACACCTGTAATAAACTGGAATCCTCTGGGGAAAAAAAAGAATTTTTCAAGGTGTTAAAGATTCTACAAGCCTTGATAATTTAACTTCACGACTGTGAAGAGTTAAAAATGTTGCAGACCAGAGCCAAATTATCTTGGGCTTTTTTTAGTTCGTTTGGAAGCCATTTATTGCCTACCCATCAAACTTAATACCCTCATGACCTTAGGGAAACCTTTAATAGGCCTTTTTAACAGTGGCTAGAGAGACTGCTTAGTGGTTAAGAGCACTGGCTGCTCCTCCAGAAAACCAAGTTTGATTCCCAGCAGTAGCTCACAACAGTCTGGAGTTCAGTCCCCGCAGTACTGACACAGTGGTGCACAGATGTACATGCAGGCCTAACGACCATTAATAATAATAATAATAATAATAATAATAATAATAATAATAATAATGCCATTAATAATAATAGTAATAGTAGTAATAGTACTAATAAAAAAAAAAAAAAAGAAGAAATGCATTGTCAGCTGACTGCTGGCTTCCACCAAGTCAAAAGCTACAAATCTCATCAGTACCTGAAACCTGTATGTTTGGCCCACTTGGCTGTAATCCACCAACCTGCAGTCCCTGCTATTTGGTAAATGCCTTGATTCTATGACTTTCTTTCTTCTGTAACTAATAATAAAAAGCTAAGGTAACTACTACCACAGTGGAGCTTGTCTTTCAGGGCAATCTGAATCCATGTTGCTAGGCCGCCATCATTCATATTTGGCTCAAGAATAGACTCACTGAGCTCAGAGCTGACCTTCTGCATCGCATCTACACATTCATCCCACCTCAGGAGTGGTACCATTGTAACAGCTAAAACTCAGAGTGGTGCTCTGGTCCACAAGGGACTGAAAGCTACCTACACAGCATGGCACTACTGAGACAAGGCTGCATGTCTAAAAAACCCTTTCATAGCAACTACCAGATGCCTTTGTGCCAAGCACTTAGTAGGTTGTTAATTCAGTTAAGCCTAGTAACGCTACAAAACTGGTACTATTAACATTACTATTCTATAGAAAGTTTTGGATATAAGTTTTAATTGTATGTGTGTGGGTGTTCTGCCTACATGAATATCTCTACCAGAGATGCTCTTGGTGCCTTCCCAGGCCAGTAGAGGATGTCAAATGCCCTGGAACTGTAATTTCAGGTCCTCTGGAAGAGCAACTAGTGATCCTAACCACTGGGCCATCTCTCCAGCCCCACATTTTCAGGTACATACTGAGAAGTGATATTGCAATTCATAAGATGATTATAGTTGCCGGGCAGTGGTGGAGCGCACCTTTAATCCCAGCACTTGGGAGGCTGATTTCTAAGTTCAGGACAGCTAGGGCTACACAAAGAAACTCTGTCTCAAAAAAAAAAAATGATTATAGTTTTAGTTTTCAGAAACTGAGGCTTAGAGAAACTAAGAAATCTTGAGTACATAGTTAGTTGTTGGAGCTGAGATTCATCCAGTAGTTCCAGACTCCCTTTTCTCTTCGCAGCACTGAGCCCTTTCCAAATGTGTGTAACCGTAGGAAGTCATACTTAGAAATAACCTGGTTAACCTTAGGCACTATCCACGTCTTGGTCTTACACCTCCTAGGATGGGAAATCTCAATCATTCCTACCTCTAAGGTAGGTGAGAGATGAGAATGTGACGTTGTAAACAGAGGGTCCAAGGTCATTCCAGACATATCAGATGACTTCAATTGCCACTTTAGTCACTTCTTTCCTGCATGGCAACTCCTCCACTAGCCCCTCACAATCTTGAGGTATTTAAGGCTGATACTATTTTTTTTAATTTATTTTATGTATGTGAGTCCACTCTCACTGTCTTCAGACATACCACAAGAGGGTATCAGATCCCATTACAGATAGTCATGAGCCTTCATGCAGTTGCTGGCAATTGAACTCAGAACCTTTGGACGAACAGGCAGTGCCCTTAACCACTGACCCATCTCTCCAGCCCAATATTTTTTTAAGTATTTTATTTTACGTGTATTTTGCCTGTGTATGTCTGTGTACCATATGCAGGATGGCCCACTGAGATCAGAAAAGGCACTGGAACTGGAGTTGGAGACCTTTGTGAGCTGCCATGTAGGTGCTGTGAATCAAACCTGAGTCCTCCCCACAGCGGAACCACTTCCCCAGCCCCTCAAGCTGATGATGATCTTAAACCTTTACATTGTCAACACTCTGGTCCAAGCTAAATAAAAATGTTTCTGTAAATGCTTTGACTCAGTAAAATCTACGTGAAGTAAAGCAAACTGCCTTACATAGCTAATTGCCACATCTTTCTAAAATGTACTCCGGTGGAGAAATTGTAATCTTCTTGTGTTGCTGATATAAGAAGGTGCAGCCACAATGCAAAACAAAAAGGCAAATCCTCAAAAAGACAAAAAGTTGGGCTGGAGAGATAGCTCAGCAGTTAAGAGCACTGACTGCTCTTCTGAAGGTCCTGAGTTCAATTCCCACAACCACATGGTGGCTCACCACGATCGATCCATAACGAGATCTGATGCCCCTCTTCTGGAGTGTCTGAAGATTGCTACAGTGTACTTATATATAATAAATAAATAAATAAATAAATCTTAAACACACACGCATGCACGCACGCACGCACGCATGCACGCATGCACGCACATATATGCTGGGCGGTGGTGGCAACACGCCTTTAATCCCAGCACTTGAGAGGCAGAGGCAGGAGGATTTCTGAGTTCGAGGCCAGCCTAGTCTACAGAGTGAGTTCCAGGACAGCCAGGGCTACACAGAAAAACCCTGTCTTGAAAAACACACACACACACACACACACACTTATACATATACACACAAAAGTTAAAGTATATGAACTAGTGATCTCACCTCTGGGTATGTGTCCAAAAGACAAAGTCTTAAAGAGGTGTCAGTATCACAGTATCCCAAAATATGGAAGCAGCCCAGATGCCCACTGAGAGATAATGAATAAAAAAATTCAATTATTCATCTGTTAAAAATCTTGCCCCACAATACAACATGAACCTTGAAGACATTGTTCTGAGTGAGATAAGCCTATTACAGATGCTGCACACCTTCAATCCCAGCACTTGGGAGGCAGAGGCAGGTGGAACTCTGTGAGTTCAAGACCAGCCTGATCTACAGAATGAGTTCCAGGACAGCCAAGGGCACACACACAGAGACACACACAAACCTGTCTCAAAAAAACAAAAAACAAAACAAAACAAAAAGGTGCCAAGGACCATCCTTGGCTAGGTCTGAGTTCCTGACAGAGGGAGTGTCTGGAAGCAGTGAAAACAAACAACTGGAATTCAACTCATGGGTCCAAGATGGCAGCCTGTGTTCAGCTGAGATGGCTTTCCAGACTGCTTTCTCTCTCTATGTATATTCTGCTCTGCTCTAGACAGCTTTTTCTTGATATTCAAAAACAACAACAAAAAAAGGCAAACAAAGCTGGGCGGTAGTGGTGCACACCTGTAATCCCAGCACTCTGGGAGGCAGAGGCAGGCAGATTTCTGAGTTCGAGGCCAGCCTGGTCTACAGAATGAGTTCCAGGACAGGCAGGGCTATACAGAGAAAGTCTGTCTCGAAAAAACCAAATCCAAAAAACAAAAACAAAACAAAACAAAACAAAACAAAACAAAAAAAGCAAACAAAAAAAAAACCAAACAAAACTCTCTGCTTGAGACAGTTAAGCTTTGTGCTTTTTCTTTGCTAGTAAATAATTCTAAAAGCTCTCTGGATAGCTCAATGGGTTTTCTGACCAAAGTAAGAAAAATTACTATAAAAAAAAGTTCTTGGATCTTCTGACCGAGTCAAAAATCCTGTTAGAAAAATTCTAAAAGTAATTCTTGGGTTTTCTGATCAAAATCAGAAAACCAGAAAAAATTCTATAAGAACTGTTAGCTCTTCAGACAGCCTTCTCTGAATAGCTGCTAGAAAACATTCTAAACACTCGGCAGCTTTCTAGGTAATTTTTAGGATTTCTGACCAAAATTCTGTTAGAAAAAAAAAATCTAAAAGAGCTATGAAAATTCTAAAAGAGCTCTATTCAATTTCCATGGATTTTCCAAATAAAATCAGAAATCCTGTTGGAAAAAAATTTTGAGGAGCTACGTTCGCTCTTCAGAGATCTCCATACAGCTCAGCTCTCAGTAGACTAAACATTTTAAAAAAGAACTGTTAATGCTTTGTTAGCTCACCTCCAGCAGACCAAAATCCCACTTTTTATTTACATATCAATTCATTTATTTATTCCAGGTTCCCTCTTGGCCACCCCATGAATCCGAATTCTATGACTTTAGCCCCTTGACTCTTAGGAAAAGAAAGGACAAGTACATTTTTTTTCCTTCTCTTTTCTTAACATTGCAAAAGCCACACCTTTGCCTCCTGGACTCATTCTATCTCTTCATGGAGTCATTAGCGTTAACACAGAGGACATTCCTCAGAGGAACACGAAAATATGAACATTATTATATAAACAAGCCTATGCCCATGGCAGCCATGGACACTTGTGGAGGCCCACACCTGCTGGCCCTGTCCCAGGGACAGGAACATTTTGCTACTAGCCTCCATCTTAAAAGAAAAAGAAAAGAAAATAAGGCCTGAGAACTTGGCCCTCAGCTGAACCAAACTGCACCCAAGAACCAGGGAGGACCCTGGTTCCTTAGTGAGTTACTTGTCCTTAGAGTTGCTCCCTAGCTACTTCCTAACAATGTTTAATCAAAGATTAGTCTGATTGTTTTAGAGGTACTTTCAGACCATTATGACTGTATACTGTCTTGCTTCCAGAGCACCCACCTGTCGGCTTACAACAGTCATTCAATTAGATGCCAGCCAGGATGGACACCCCTCACTTGCTTCCATTTTCTATAAAGCCTTGTTCCGATGATAAGAGTTCCAGGCTGCTTCACCACACCATCCTGTGGGCTGGCAGTGAGTAAGCCCAAACTCGAGTTCATAATAAAGAGACTGAAAATGTGATTACATCCCTGGAGTTGGCWCCTGGTTGGTCTTTTAGACTCTCAAACAAGGCACAACAGAATCATGTCATTCTGTTCCTACCAAGCCATGCTGGACTTGGCAAAAATGGACAAATTCTAAATGATCTCATGTTCCTGAGATAGCTGACATTGCCCAAATTGTGGTTTCTTAGTCAGGGTTTCTATTCCTGGACAAAACATCATGACCAAGAAGCAAGTTGGGGAGAAAGGAGTTTATTCAGCTTACATTTCCACACTGATGTTCTTCACTAAAAGAACTCAAGCAGGTCAGGAAGTGGAGCTGATGCAGAGGCCATGGAGGGATGTTTCTTACTGGCTTGCTCCCCTAGCTTGCTCAGCTTGTTTTCTCATAGAACACAAGATTACCAGCCCAGGGATGGCACCACCCACAATGGGACCTCCCACCTTGATCACTAACTGAGAAAATGCCCCACAGCTGGATCTCATGGAGGCACTTCCTCACTTGAAGCTCCTTTCTCTATGATAACTCCAGCTTGTATGAAGTTGACACAAAACCAGCCAGTACATGTGGAAAAAGGCAAAATAGAAAGGAATAGGGCCTACTACAAGGCATAGTCATCACTGACACTACAACACACTACTACCTACAAAGTCCATGCTCAAGAATGCACAATTGAGTGTGTGTGTATGTGTGTGTGATATACACATGTACATACATATATAATACATACATATATACATATGGCATTAAAAACAAAATCTTATAATGGGCTCTCAGGCTAAGTGAGTGAGTGGGGGTGCTTGTCTATAAGCCTGGCAACCTTAGTTCAATCCCTACCCAACATGGTGGAGGAAGAGATCCAATCCCTTTAGTTGTCCTCAGACCTCTACATGCATACCACACATGAAACACACAAAGTAAATATTACAAATACAAATCTCAGGACAGAAGAGGGTATAGTGGTGATGAGTTCTTCTTACTCTTCCAGAAGACCCAAGTTCAGTTCTAAGCACCTATATCCTAAGGCTCATAGCATCCATAACTCCACTCCAAGGGAGCCAACACACTTTTCTAGACTCCATGGGTGCCCAACAATTGGTGCCTGACGATGGGCCTGGAAACAGAGAGACCAACTGAGGGATGCTGTTTTGGGTGGAGCTCCACAGAAACAGAAAAAAGTTATGCATCCGGCACAGTAAGCAAAATAGAGTATTAATTTTACTGTTATAAATGTATTTTTTTGTAGGCTGTTGTTGCAAGGGTGCAAAAGGGATATGGGCTAGACTGAATCAGCGTAAGCCTGACACTGAGATCAGCTAGGGTGTGACAGCGAATTAGAACGGGGAATTCTATTAGGCAAATTGGCCACAGTCTAGAACTGGATCAGGCAAGAAGAATAGGACATAAATAAAATAAAATAAAATAAAATAAAATAAAATAAAATAAAATAAAATAAAATAAAATGAGTAAAAACCAAAAAAAAAAAAAAACAAAAAAACAAAACAAAACAAAACAGATTTTAGAAACATGAGAGAGAGAGAGAAGGAAAATGGATTTTAAAACTCTCCTAGGGCCAGGTGGAAATATAGAGACGTCCTTTTTCTTCTATGGATCCTACTGGAGATATTCTTAGTACTGTACAACAAGTGTGTTTCCCTCTATATATATTGTTTGTCTTTGGTGCACCAATTTGTCCACGTGTCAATTTGTGACTTTGTTTCGTTGTTTGAATGACTGTTGTTCTAGGTTTCATGTCAAAAGAAAAAATGGTAACAATTTCATCTGCTGGCAGTCTATCTCTTAATCCAGTCTCAGTTTACATGGCGGAGGCTGATTTAAGCTGCCCCACACTCAGCTAGAGAAAAAGCTGCTCCGCACTCAGCTAGAGAAAAAGCTGCCTTTAAAAGGGCCAACAGCCTCAAGTTCTAGGGCAAGTGGGCTAATGGGTTTTTCTCCTAGAAAAATCTCTGCAATTGTGATCATTGGGTCCAAAGTGCTTTTTTCTCTTGAAATTACAGCTAGAAAAAGAAAAAAATTGTTTGGTTTGAATTTATGAGATTCGTGTAATCAGTTCAGTTTTGTTTCTAATTGGTCTTAAAGGTATAAGTATGTTTTGCATGTCTTGACTATAGAGTATTGGCTTATAAGTTATTGGGCATGATTTAAAAGATAAAATGTTGGTAACAAAAGATTAGTTTAAAGCTGGTAACAGGGTTGGAGTCATCTTAAACAACAACACGTGGCATGACCCAACGGAGGAAATACAGGCCTCGAAGATGCTTCTAAATTGGCATACTGTTCTATGTGGATCTTATCCTAGAAATTAGATTTATAAGGAATAAGATGTAAAAGAATGCCTCTTTAATAAGTTGCACTGTCATTCATTCAAACATAAATCTGGCAGACAAACTTTATAGTGTGAAAGTAATGCATTTGCCATTGATTTTAAAGAGAATAGATTGTTTAAAATTGGGTTTTGCTTTCCAAAATTGTAGTTATGCTCTAATAGTGCAAGAGAAAATTAAGAATTACAGTAAAAACCGCCAGTGTACCATTGACTGCAGTTTGCAGTCTGATTGAAGTCTCACGATTCTTAACATATTTTGTAATTAAGATGATTTCAAAAGTGATAAAGGTTAAAAACAGCTGTGGCCAGTATAGGCCTGTTGCAATTTTTTCGCATGTTTATTGGCTACAGTGGTAGAAGCAAAATTTAACTCCCCAAGATTGAAAAGGATATCTCAGTGGGAATTTATTTGATGTCAAACAGGCCCCTTTGACTACTAAAAATCAGCTAGTAGAATTTTTCCCAGGAACCCTCAAAAAAAAAAAATCAGGTTTCTTTTGTTATTCAACCCTCATACAATAGGGTCTAGTTGCAGGCTGCTGCCTTGTAGGTCAGGTAGGGTTGGGTCTGGCCTTAGACAATAGGCTCAGATTAGAAGATATTTACATTTGAGTTAATGCAAAGCTCAGAGCTGCCTCAGTGGAGGCTTCTGAGGTACTGCTTTTGTCTTGCAAATCCCACTTAGGGAGTTTCAGGCCAAAAGAACGTTCCTGACAAATTTATCCAGGTGTGGTTCAAAATACAGTTCAAATGTAAAATCTATGAAAAGTTAATAAGGCTATGTAAAACTTATAAAGGCATTAAAATCTGGCCTGCCTACTGCATACAAACTTATTATGGATTTTTTTTTTTTTTTGCTTTACATCCTGATAATTGTAAAAGCATTTGCTTCTAATGATCTAAGAGAACCAATAGAACAATTTCATTAGAAGGTTTTTCCTCAAGAAATGGTTGATAGTCTTATCTATGTGAGAAAAAAAATGTTTTGTCTCGGCCTCAATACAAGAAGCTAGGATTTTAAATCTTTCAGTGCATATTATTCATAGAATTTTTTTATAGGCCTTTGCTCTTAACAATGGGTTTTAAAATTTTTTAAAGTAGTTGTTCAAAAAAAGATTCAAAGGTAATATATCAATTATATTCTAAGCAAATTGACACAGAAAATTCAAATAAAGATAATTTGCTTATTCTAAATGATTTTCGAAGGTTGTTAGGATATATTAATTGGCTTTATCTTATATTAACCTCATCTTAAGCTTGCCACAGGAGGACTTAAACCTCTATTCTCAAGGTAGATACAAAATAACTGAAAGACAAATAATTTGGAGGAACCTACCGTAATCATTTGCCAACAGTTTGTTATGTGTTCACTGCCATTTCTTGGCAAAGAGAACATTAATGTAAAATCACCTTTTTTCATCTCCAACTTAAGTTTTAACATCCTCCAATAAAGATATTGGTGTGTTAATAAAAAGTTATAAGATAAAATCATAAAGATATTTTAAAGGGAATGTCTTAAAAACCTGATGAAACATTTGTTTCTTGTTTCAAACGGCAATCAAATTGGTCATTGCAGAGTATTGATAGTTAGTCTATTGCATGGCAAGCCTTTTAGGCAAAATTGATAATTGTTATCCAAAAGATAAGTTGTTAAAATTTGCTTCCATACATGTTTTTCATTTCCTATAGACTTATACATGCATCCCACAAAGAATGCATCTACTGTGGGAGTGAAGCTCTAATAATTGGATCACATGTTTATTGTTTTGAGTTTCCCTCTGCTTCATCACAGATAATTGACTTGGGTGCTGTAGCCACTAATTTTAAAAGGTTAAAAAAATCAAGCCTTTAATTTGTATACTGATAGCCAATATATAATCATGGCTTACAATTGCTTGAAATTGTTCCTTCCTTAAATGTTGCTAATTCTTAAATTTTACAATTATTTATGCAAATACAAGTTAAAAAAATATGTTCCTTTAATTAACTGTTCTCTGGATATTTGAGAGATGATCCAGGGACTGGAGAGATGGCTCAGTTGTTAAAGGCTAGGCTCACAACCAAAAATATAAGTGTTCATTCCCAGCGACCACATGGTGGCTCGCAACCACCTGTGATGAGACCTGACGCCCTCTTCTGGTGTGTCTGAAGACAGTTACAGTATACTTATATATAATAAATTAATAAATCTTTAAAAAAAGAGCTCATTCTAGATGGCCTGGACAAGACCCCCTAAGGCAAGGTCACAAGAGATTTATATCCCAGGCAGACTATAGGCCTTACATAGAATCAATTGGTCATACAATCATATTCTTTACATCATCAAAATAGTAATGGCTTAAAAATAATTATATATATATGTATATATGTATATTTGTTTTGTTTTGTTTTGTTTTGTTTTTCAAGACAGGGGTTTCTCTGTGTAGCCCTGGCTGTCCTGGAACCCACTCTGTAGACCAGGCTGGCCTTGAACTCAGAAATCCACCTGCCTCTGCCTCCCAAGTGCTGGGATTAAAGGTGTGCGCCACCACCGCCCAGCTAATTTTATATTTTTAGAAAATGTGCACATCAAATTATAAAGACTTGTTCTTTGTGTCCTCAATTTCTACATGTACAACATAATGGTTAATTCTAGAGGACTTAATCAATTATTACAAATGAATGATACTCATATTTCTCATTTTAGAAAATTAAAATATGTACATGTGACTAATGATTCATTTTTAGGCTTTCTAGTTGCAACTACTCTAACAGAAAAAGCAACTAAAAATGCTACATTTCTTTTCTATGCTAACATAATTGCCTGCATTATTATCTATGCTTGGTGTTCCAATTTAGATTAAAACAGATAATGGAACTGGCTATTTATTAAAGTCATCAAACATTTGAGATGTCTTTGACATCAATTTAACAACAATTTAATTCTTTATAATCCTCAAGGACAAGGTAATATGGAAAAATTAAAACTATATCTTCTTAAAAAACAAAAAGGGAAAAATTATGTTCCCATGCATATTATTTAAATTATGCTTGTATATTTTTAAGAAAAAAATTAAAATTTGGATGCCAAGAAACTCCTTGCTGAGTGTCTATAGCATTCTATAACTAGGCATACTGATGCTTAGGTGAGATGGAAGGATCCAATAATTGGCATATGGCATGATCCTGATCAGTTATTTTAATATGGGGAATAAGCCATATTTGTGTTTTTTTCTGCAAAATGCTGCAGAAGCATGCTAGCTGACAGAGTGATTGGTGTGGCATGCTGAAGATAATGCTGACTGTGGGCTTGCTGAGTGACAGGAAAGCTGTATTGGGTGTATGTTCTCTTCCTACTTTTACTTGCCTATGTCCCAGATTAGATAAACTGCCTTGCTTCAAGCTCTTAGACCTTGTTGGACAGAACATGGAGACTGTTAAACTAACTTAGAAAAATTAATCTAAAGGAGGAGTTATAATGACTCTTCTCTTTCCTTTAATGTGACCATCTGACTCAATCATAGATTAGTCTAGAAATAAATCCAATTGGAGATTCCAATTATGAAAATTGCTAGCCAGGCGTGGTGGTGCACGCCTGTAATCCCAGCACTTGGGAGGCAGAGGCAGGCGGATTTCTGAGTTCGAGGCCAGCCTG
>BDUI01002853.1:94727-111563 GCA_002335545.1 Apodemus speciosus | reverse complement strand
AAGAAGTGTTTTGTTCAGCTGAAATATTTATTATGAAAATATATGCCTGGGGGGCTTTGGAGATGGATCAGTGGACAAAGGCACTTGCTAATATGATGAGGAAAACATAAAGAATGTGTTTCCAAGTGACAGAGAAAATGTAGGCAACATCTGAAAATACAGCTAGTCCTATACTAGGCCTGTTTTATTTATTCCCTGGGATGAACCTCGTTAATAATGTGTGCACTTTTGTCTTCTAAAGCTTAGCATTTAATCAGTTTTTCTCTGTCTAATCTCCATTTTCTACTCTGTCATTACCTTCTGATAACAGCAGCTGCAATAGCCATCAACAAAAATTCCCTCTCAACAATTTGCTGATTGGGTTGAAATCAATCTGATTTTTCTCATAATTATAAATTAATTTTCTATAATATGCAGGATTCRCTGGAGGAATTTTAATTAAGCATTCTGAACTTTCACAGCCTGGTTTCCAGAGGAAGGCAGTCTTCCCCTAGGCTTGGCATTTGGGTGAGGTTTGTCCCCTGTGAGCACCGACAGATGAATGCTAACAATCTCCGCCAGCCCGGAAGCATGTGAGAGAGGAAGTAGTCAGCCAGGCCGTGAAACACTCAGAYGTCCCTGACAGGACCCTACAAACACAGCTTCCAATGAATCTATGAGTATAGATATAATTTTTTAATAGTCCCGTTACATACAAGTCCACTAATGAAATTTTTCTGAAATAAAAGTGATTTGGATTTTCTAGTTAGCTAGAACATTTTAGAACATTAATTTTGTTGACTGTTTTTCTCTCTGGAACTGTGGTGGCCACAGACTCTCAGTGGCTATTGAAGACAAATTAATAATGAAGGAATAAAATACATTAATAAGTAAATAAATACGTCACACCCAGACTCAGGATTAAGCTTGGGTGCTCCATCACAGCTTCAAAAGGTGTCTCACTAAAGCGTGAAGATAATACTCTTGACTATTCTATTATCCAACTCACGTTCTGTTGTTGTCTATAAGGATATTGTGTGAAACAAAACAAGTCAGGCTTGGTGGTGCATGCTTTTAATCTCTTAGCACTCCAGGCTAGCCTGGTCTATACAGCCAGTTCCAGGTCAGCCAGTGCTAAGTAGTATGGTACTGTCTTAAAAATAAATAAATAAAATAAAAAGCTAGGATCAAAGCAACAGCAAAACATAGATATTGGCTTATATCAAGTCATATTTACAACATTTACTGACTCTGATCTCTTAATGGTATAATGAGAACAGGGAAATCAAGTATCTATCCAACTCCATTGAAACACATTCTCCATACAACCGCAGTCCTCCCTTATTGAACTGGGTGTTCAGCTAGTGGTGCTCCCCACTGACTGACCTAAGCCACCTCTTCTTGTCTTTCCAGTTTAGTGATTCAGAACACTAAAAAACTCTTCAGTTGGGCTGTTAGAAATGACAGCGAGGGATCTAAATCCTGAGCCTAATCTAAAGAGTAACACTGGGCTGATAGCATCTCTGTGGAACATATCTCACACAGACTTTTACTGGCAACACAGGCTTGGTCACAATTCTTTATCATTTCCAATCAATATGTGAAACTTACATTGGGAAAAGAAACACATATCTAGTTTTCTAGAGGCTCTCGGGACAGCTGGTGATGACTGAAGGGTTAGTAAACACATAATTTACTCAAGTTGTAGTAACTGAAATTCAGGATTTTTCTAACAGTCAAATGCCCATACTAGTTATTTTTACACAATGAATCATCATCTATTCCTTAATGAAATTTCTATGCATGTCTTTCTGTTTGCCTGTGTAAAACAATCCCTGAATAGAGGTCAGAGGGCAACTGCAGGAGTCAGTTCTCTCCTTCTACCCTGAGAGGTTTCTGGGGGTTGAATTTGGGTGTTTAGTTGTCGTTACACTGCGCCATCTCTTTACCTTGTCGTTAGATTTCATAGATTAAACATGATTTATTTATAAAACAAAAGTTTACAGTTGTTTAGTTCAATTTCTTTCCTCTCAGAAGTAGTATCAAGCAGACAGACAAACCAAGAACAAAAATGATGGGATTGTCAATGTAAGAAATATTATCATAGCTCTGGCTTCTCATTGTATGGAGAAATGTTGATAAATGTTTTCTCCCCTTCAACAACTCTATGCTGCATGTTTCTAAATGTGACTACATACAGCTAACTATGAAAATTTTGCATATATAGTCACATATTTTGCAAACAAGATGCTAGTAATGGTCTTAATGGAGTTCAAATAGTATATACGCATATGTATGCATTCAAGTAAACTATACCAAAATTTCCTGCAAGGAAAGAGAAAGTGAGGTGGCAGGGCAGGCTTTTGAGAACCACACATGGAAAGTTAAACAATAAGAATAAAATCATAGTAACAGCYAGAAAGCCTTTTCCCAATGTCTCAAAACACTGCAAATAAAGAATTTAACAGAAAGGTCAGCTGTAGGACACATACTAAAGTTAATTTTGTCTCAACAGATTGTATCTTAGATTTAACCAACTCAATTCAAATTCTAGTAATTTAAATAGGAATTAGAAGATAAACTTTCCACCCCATTTAAACCCTTTAGGTTAAACTGACAGCACTGTACCAAGCACACGATGAAGTTTGGTACACATTTAAATTAGTCACGTTTTTAAACACTATTACAACTTTTCTTGGCAGCTGTCCAAAGATGGCATTGCAGTAATCCACCAACGTTAACCAGAAAAAGATGACAGTGCTSTATTGCAGAATATGTGATGACAATGTGACCCCCAAGACTGTGTTATTTTCTGGACAAACCTGTTTCTCCTTGTGGTGTGGCTCAGATCTAGCATACACTTTTAATCCAAGAACTATCTGTTTATTGTTATCAGGAGTAAATAAAGTCAACCATAGGTCAAGACGCAGAGCAAGTAACCAGTTGAATGGGAATGAACATAGGAAAAAAATGATAGAGGAAGAGGAAGACAGGAGGATGGATAGAGAGATGCACAGGAAGTAGAAGGGAGGGACATTCAGTTTGAGGGGTTTTTGAGCCAGTGTGGAGAAGGAGACCTTCTTTTTGGGATGTTGGCTGAGTCAGTTGTATTCTTTCTCTACCTCTCTGAGATAGCTGTCACTGAGATAGCTGTCACTCAATATCTGGCCTGTGAGTCTTTATCGGTTAAATCGTATATTTGAGATTTTCTTAAAACCAGCATTACTGTAGCCATCAACATGGCCCAGAGTAAGATGCTGCTGCTGAAGTCACCAACATTAACTAGAGAAATGTATATAAAGGCATTCATCTAACAAGGGTGACAGCAGGAACTACCTCAAAACCTTAACAATGTTTGTTGTTCAGTATAAATAAAACTAATTTGCTCACCTAATTGAAATTTCTACTGTTTTTTTCATCAAGTACTTATTGAGAAAGTATTGAACAGACCTTATCACAGTTCTTTTAAATCTAAAGGATATGCTGGAAATGATGAACAGAAACACAATCTCAGACATCAATATAATTTATATAGTAAACTCATAGGGAACTATGCACTAGGGGAAATTTAGATAGAAGAGTACAGACACACTTTATACCCTGAAATTCTAGTACCTGGCCACCACACACAACTGACCAATGGCCCCAACTGAGTATGAGCCTTCATTGTCTTCAAAGCCCCGTGCTTAAAAGGCCTTTTCTCTAGATCACCTCAGACAACTCATTATTTGTGGTTCCGTGTTAGTGTTTCTCTTACAACCATTGTTTTGTCAAACATTTTCATTAATAAAGATCATATGATTATAATTCTATTGATATTCATAGTTTAAGGCGTCTTGAATTCAAAATGTATTAAGCAAAAAAATGATTGGCTGGCAGTCTCATGTGATTGATGGTATTATCTCAAAAATGTCACTGAATGGAAACTAACTCTGACAAACAGCTAACAGCAAAGAACACTTAATTACTAAAACAAAATTCCTTCATCTAGTAAAAGATACACTTTCTCTTTGGTGAATGAATGTGGCTGTGTCACTGTGGAATGGATGGGATATGAACAGCACTAAAAAATGCCAAACAGTTATGATTATAACATTAAACAGTTTGATTTCTAACAAGCCCAACAATAACTCCATATAGCAATGTATTTACATACCGTGCCTGCTTATCTTCCAAACTTCAAATATATTACATTATGATTTAGGAAGTAAGCAAAATTATTTTGTTTAAAGACACTATCAAAGATTGCATTCCTATGAGTGCTATGAAAGGATAATATTTCATGTAAACATTATATGAAAATGGAAAAATTAGGAAGATATTCTGAAACATTAATTTTTTAGCAAGTATAAAAGTTTTGAACTAACAAACTGAGCATTCATTGATCAAACACGATGCAGCAATATCTTTCAGCTGATTCAGTTGACTGAAGCTTTGGATCCATCTCTACTCTAACTGTATAGTGTTTAGGCAACTTAACTCCATCCTCATCTTGAAAATAAAGACAACCAGATCAGAGTAGATTTGGGGAGAAGAATCTTGATAACATTTGACAATTGTGGTGGTTTGATTGAGAATGGCTTCTCTAGGATCACACATTTGAATGACTGGTACCTGGTTGGCAGAACTGTTTGGGAAGGATTAGGAATACGGCCTTGTTGATGGAGGTGTGTCACTGTCCATTTCCAGTTGGCTCTCTCTGCTTCCTGCTTGTGGATAAGGGCATAAGCTCTCAGCCATTGCCCCAATGCCACGCCTACCTGCCACCCCAATGCCACGCCTACCTTTCCGCCATGCTCCTTGTCATGATGGCCACTGACCCTAACCCTATAAAACTGTGAGCCCCAAGATTAAATGCTTCCCTCTATAAATTATTTTGGTAATGGTGTTTTATCATGGCAATGAAAAAATGAAGGCAACAATGAAGTGTTCCAAATTAGTGATTATTTTATAACAACTTTTCCCCTAAAAAGTGACCATACTTACTTTGAGAAAGACTTGCAGATCTTGAGTCTGGGTGTGCTGGAGGATGTCTCGCTGCAGATGTCTGAGAATGGCTATGCAAACGTACACTTGATAATCAGGGCCAAGGACGACACAAGTAGCAATATAATGGCATATTTCTATCCAATCTAAGTAATTCCAAAAACACTGAGTTATCCACTGCAGGCAAATCTTAAAGAAAAAGAAAGAAAAAAAGTTTACTTACAAGAAATTGAAAGCCACACTTAGCCCACCAGTGGCGGTGCATGCCTTTAATCCCAGCACTTGGGAGGCAGAGGCAAGTGAATTTCTGAGTTCAAGACCAGCCTGGTCTACAGAGTGAGTTCTAGGACAGCCAGGGCTATACAGAGAAACCCTGTTTCTAAAACAAAACAAAACAAAACAAATAAACAAAAGACACACTTGCTTATTAAAAAGTAATAAACAGTAATACATGAAATGGTTAAAGAGGCCTACATTTAATCAAAATAGAAAAACATTCTATCTAGTGATCTAAAGTCTGTTTTTGTTTGCTGCATGGGTAAGAAGATTCATGGCATCCTGATTCAGAAGCTAAGGACCTGATGCTGTCTGCCCTGCTCACACTCCTGCTGTATGCGAGTTCATCTGACATATTGTCTTCCTCTTACCCAAAACACAGTCTACCCTCCACTAACAAATGCTATGATGCTACCTGAGTTCAGACAGTTTAGTTTTTTCCATCCCACCTGTGATCACAGATGTGTAATTATGCAGATGACAGACTGTAAAATTTTACATTAATGCAAATGAACCTTTGCTGAATCAGAGAACAATTTAAACCCAACACAATCAAAGTACATATAAACCAGGAGCTAACAGAGTAATTAAAAACAAGACTTTTACAGAAAGGCTTTCCTTTTTGACTCTTTAAGTGGTATAGAATTGTTATATATTATATGTATTGTTAGAAAGTATAGCCTTGTTGGAGTGGATGTAGCATTATTGAAGGAAATGTGTCACTGGGGGTGGGCTTTGAACTTTCAGATACTCAAGCCAGGCCCAGAGTCACTCTCTCTCTTCCTGGTGCCTGCAGATCCAGATGTAGAACTCTCAGCTCCTTCTCCAGCACCACGCCTGCCTACATGTGACCATGTTTTCCACTAAGACCATAATGGGCTAAACCTCTGAACTGTAAGCCAGAGCCCAGTTAAATGGGTTCCTTTATAAAAGTTGCTGGGGTCTCAGTGTATGTTCACAGCAATAGCAGGCCTAACTAAGACACATATTAACATCTCCCATGTCACTTCCCTTCAAAAGAAAAAGAAATCAGCAAAGGCCTTAATATTTAGTACCTCAGAATTTGACCTTATTTGAAGGGAGTCAGGTTCAAATAAATATCAGGGTGAGCACTGACTCGGTGTGCCTTATGTTATTCTTACAGAAGAAGAAATGTGTACAAAAGCACAGACATGTCTCAAGCTAAGACATGCTGGACGTAGGCTGGGTCTGAGTAATGCAGGTGCAAGGCCACAGGCTCCCTAGGTTCCTGGGGCTAAGATTGGAACTTGGGAGGAGAAAGCAAGCAGATATAGTGGCTTATCTCGACGTGGGTCTTAAGGATATAGATATACCTGTTCTTTTTGTTCTATCTCTAGGTCCTTTAGGAACTTTAGTCTTAAGTTCTGAAAGGTGCTTTTCCTCCCTCTTATTTTACCCATTTGGCATGCCAAATCTGTTTGCCTGTGGCTAGCATGTTACTTTGTTAGTCCCACCCTAACAAAGAAGCAGAAATTAGGTAGGGAAAACAATTAACTTTCTTATTTTCCAAGGAAACCTACGGTGAAGGTATTAGTGGGGCTGATATCTTCAGAGCTATCTCTTTCTACCATGTAGATAACTGTCTTGTCCCTCTCTGTAGTAGCTGGTTTAGTGTGTCAAGTTGACACAGGTTGGAGTTATCACAGAGAAAGGAGTTTCAGTTGGAGAAGTGAGATCCAGCTGTGGGGCATTTTCTCAGTTGGTGATCAAGGGGGGAGGACCCCTTGTGGGTGGGGCCATCCCTGGGCTGGTAGTCCTGGGTTCTATAAGAGAGCAAGCTGAGCAAGCCAGGGGAAGCAAGCCAGTAAGAAACATTCCCCCATGGCCTCTGCATCAGTTCCTGCTTCCTGACCTGCTTGAGTTCCAGACCTGACTTCCTTTGGTGATGAACAGCAGCGTGGAAGTGTAAGCTGAATAAACCCTTTCCTCCCCTACTTGCTTTGTGGTCATGATGTTTATGCAGGAATAGAAACCCTGAGTAAGACACTGTCTAAATCTTTTCTTACAAGAGACTGAGGCCACTCTAACAGCATCATTTTAACGTTAAGACTTCTGAGAGCCCTTATGTACAGTACAGTGTACTATGAGGCAAAGATTAGGACTTCCCTCTTCTGATTACTGAGGGAGATGTGATTCATCTACACCAGAATGCCTTACTGATTTTTTGTTTTCTATATATCATTACTGATATCAACTACTGACCTTTGAAGTCCGGTCATTAAGAGCACATTTTTTTATCCCATCCTGTGATCATAATGCTTTTTTAAGTAATGATAACCATAGGGTAAATTAAATCTTAGGCTTGTAGTTCTATTATTAGGTATTTACACATTTAAATTACATTCAGGATCATAAAGAAGTAGATCACTCACACAAAACACACATTGTACTGTCGTTTTCCTAAGAATGTTGATATTCTACCATACTTACTCTTATGTCAAATGGCATTAATATACAATTCATACAATATTATTTTAAATGAAATAAATTATTTCTACTGGTATCTAAATTACAAGAAAAATCAAGGGACTGAAAACATTAAAGTCAAAACAATCGATTGCAGATACACAAGGAAGTCAAAATAAATTGATTTCTAAATGATCAACTATTTTGTCAAAGGTATCATTTTTAACAATTCTTGTAGCTTTACATTATTTGTTTCTATATAAGGAATTAGAGAAAAGGAAAAAGTAACTTAAGAAAAAAAGTGGTTTTAAAGCCAGGCATGGTGACATAACCCTGAAATATCAGCTAAGGCAGGAGGATTGCTTCAAGTTAAGACCAGTGTGGATTACATAGGTAGCCTCTGACAGAAGTGTCCTTGAGTGATTACAATACGGTGAGTACATCGACTACATCATCCCTGTTTCTCCATTTGATGATGGAGTTTTTCCACATGATGAAAGTTACAACTGTGAATGAATTACAATTGGCAAACATTTCCTCGAGCACAAACGTTGATTGCAAATATGACATTATTTTTGTTATACATCTGGAAGATCTGGTTTCACTGCATAATTTTACATTTTAAGGAAAGTACTGTGCCACAAACCATGAAAGAGTTTTCTGTTGTCTTGTTCTTTATAATGGAAGTAAAAAGGAAGAAAGGAGGAGGAGGATGGATATGAGGATGGTGATGATGGTGATTGAGATGCTGATGACGATGACTAATATAATGAAAATGAATACTAAATGTGGTTTCATGCAATCTATGCAGCAGGGTCAGCCAAGTTACCTTGTTTCCTGACACAGTCTTGTGTAATACTCAATGCTATGCAGCATGACGTCCCCAAGGAAGAAGAAATACAACATTACAGATTCAAAGTACTTTAAAAACACAGAAAGCACAGAAAACGCAGTAAGATAGGTTTGTTAGAAAAGGTAAAACTGATGGAAGGTTAATTGGAATGTGATTTTACATTGCTTACTTAAAGAGAATGTAAATTCCTATTGCTGTCTTCTATCTAGTCTGTTACTCTGAGAAGAAACTCCCATGAACAAATGCYCTTTTCTAACCACACGAAGTTTGGTGCACGGCAGCTGGGCCCACTGCTTTCACTCTAGAGATCTGTATGTTTCATTTAGCAATGTTCCCRCAAATCCTTCRCTAACTAGCCCTTCCTGTGTGCTTATAAATACACAGCTTCAAAAATCACTGTTCCTAACTAGATCAAAAGGAGTAAGTTTCAAATCGCAAAATCTATACCCAAATAATGACTTAGTCATATGTGCCCATTCAGTTTCTAATGCCTGTGTTAATATTTTACAATTTGTAATAAGATGGAACATAATCAGCTAGGCAGTGATAAGCACCTAAGACAAGTGATTAGCTCACAGTGGGAGCTGCTACAAGGCTTTTTATATTAYTAAGAGAATAATACCACTGTTTAGAAATTGTATTATTAAATAAATGGATTACTTATCTACAGGCTTCTTTYATGTTTTTGTTTTGGTTGCTYGTTAATTTKAGAAAATGTCTCACACTGTAATGGAGACTGGCCTAGAAGTTACTATGTATCCCAGGCTGTTCTCATGGCAATCCTGCTGCCTCATATTCTCAAATGGTGAGGCTTGTGAATGTGAGTCACCATGCTAGGGTTTTATGCAGTTACATATGGATAAAGCTAGCTCAGACTTACACAAWACATAAAACTAATGGATGAACATTTTTCTTTTGARTTGAGTTGATAATTAAGTTGAACATTACATTAATAATGTAGGGCTCCCTATATTATAACTCCCCCCCCCAATCTTTGGCAATCCATTCCTAAATTAAAGTATATACATTAGGCACTAAAATRTACTAAATAAACTATATCAACCCTGCTACTCAAAAGGAGGACRGTAAACAGTAACTCTCACCAGCACTGCCCTCAGAATGGACTTTTAGACGCTAGGAAAGAATCAAATGTTATAAATTATATTAAATATATTGTGCTTCTTAAGCARCTTCATCCAAACAGAGTTAAAATTTCTGTGATTCAAAGTTGAAGCAGATGTTTCATACACTAAAAGTTAAAAATGGTCACAAAGAATTATTCTTTCCCASTGAATGGAAGCCCGTGTTGTATCTAAATTTCCTAACAACTTCACAGAACTTRGAGCCAGCAGAACRCCTCACAGTACATGTGRCGAATGATGTGATATGTCACTGAGGGACATACAGAGGCACCRGTCTTGTCAAGAGGAGGTACTGTCTGATGAAAGGGAGATATCTCTAGCAGGGGAAAGGAGAGGAATGAAAGCAGCTTACAGCAAAGGGAAATACCCACATGCCACAGTGTGGATCCAGTAAGCCACTGGTCAAGYTAAGGCTTACCATAAGGAAAACTGGTAGATTTCTATTTGGTTAACTTCAAACGTGATTAAAGGAAATGAAATTAAAGATGAGCCGAGAACAGAAAACTTCTTCAGCAGTGATAGTGGATAATTTTTGGCAATGTGTAGTTATTAACTAATGACAAAATGACTGAGTACCTTATCAATTTAAATATGATTCATATAAATATAAAAATATAATGGAATATAAATAATACATAATATTAAACAACTGCAATTGAGACTTAATTTTGAATCACTGGTAATTTAATAAAAACTAAGATATAAAGCATGCTACTTAAAAGTTGGAGAAAAATTTAATATATGTAAATATTTAATCTAATTAATGTATATGCATCCATTTACATTTACCCAAATAACCTTTATTAATTTAAATATATTTCCTATATTTTAGGGGAGAGCCTTTTTCTTTACAGTCAGAGACCTGCGAGGTGAAGACCTGGCACTCTCCATTGGATTACCTGGGATGGAGCAAAACCAGACATGTGGAAAGCTGAAAACACAAGCGGCACCTCRGCCTTCAGCAGCATTTCAATGTAGTGAGCGCTGCAAAAATAGATGGGATGGATGCCGGTCTCCAGGGTGTCAACAGGCAGGTACCTCTGCATGAACAAGAAGCAGAAACCAGCAACAATATTATATTTAATGCATTCAAACATATACTTAGCTGAGTCTCTCTTTTTAAGCTACGTTTTGCTGCTTTAAGAGTTACATGCTTAATATAGATCGGTGGACACCATTCTGGTCTCAAATGTACAAAACCCCAAGTTTGGAACCCAACGCTACAATAAACCAAGTGTACTGGGTGCTAATCTGTAAACCCACAGCTATCAGGTCATCCTAGATAAACAGAGATTTGAAGTTAACCAAGGTTACTAGAGTCTCTGCCTCGATAAAATGAGCTAAAATTTGAAAACCATGGTGTTAGGTGCTATAACAATTATTATAAATATGTAAACATTGTGGAGTAATAAACCTCAATAAGGGTAATGTGCCATATCGTTCCAAACACAGGAGTAAGGGTGATTTGTAATTCAGTGAACTTCAAAGCCCGTGGATGAGAAGATGAAAAGTTGTATGAYGAAATGAATAATAAACACGTAAAGCTGAGTGATGAATTGTGCATGTTAACCATGTCAACAGGAAGTGTACTGTTTAATAGTGCTGGTCTCAGCCAATGAGTCCACGTTAAAAAGTTTTAGTCAGGCCAGGTGTAGTGGTGAATGCCTTTAATCCGAGCACTCAGGAGGCAGAGGCAGGAGGATCTTTGTAAATTCAAGGCTAACCTGGTCTACACAAAGCTCTAGGACAGCCATGGCAACCCAGAGAGAGACTCTGTCTTGAAACAAACAAAACTAAGCTTTAGTCAGCTCTTCAGATCGTTTATCGARTTCTGTTTGATTTGGTGATTTTAACTTATATCTGGACTTGAACTGATTAGAACACAAACTCAGAATTCCATAACTAACTCACTTCATAACTAACTCACTTCTAAGCCAGTGGAAAATGTATAACATTTACTCAAAGGATTCTGTGTTGATGAAATAATATATGTGTATATATACATACATACATGCACACACGAAATTGCGTATCAGTGAATACATGTGCATACATGTCATGTATACATGTACAAMCAGCGACTTTAGCACTGTGCTTATAAAGTTAAGGATTCTAAAAATGTATTTCCCAGGGTAGGGAGTGTAGCACAGTGTATAACTCTGGCCTGATACACATGAGGGGCACAGTTCAATTCTCAGCTTTGATCTAAAAAACTTAGTTCTTAGGTTCAATTTATGATCATGAATGATCAAGGATATTTTATTTGTTATGACTATAAATTCAATGGCAACACAGAATCATTATCTACAGCAAAGCATAGACAACTCAAAACTATTTTAATAGCAATTAGAGTAAGTAAAGTTGACTCCCAACCCTGAAGAGTAACTAATTAAGAGATGGCCAAAAAAAAATTTGTTTTAACTTTACCTTATATTTAACTTCTACCCCCAGTCTTATTTAAATTTTTAAAAATAAAAAGTTCATCGTCTTAGATAAAACTAAACTCATAAATTACATAAGGGTTAAAATATGTAGACTCCTTTTGGACTTGTTGCTATGGTGCTTTGAAGATTTAGTTAGGTCTATTGAATGAATTTTCTGAAATCACTACAATGTTTATCAGTGATTTTTCAGTTTTTGTTCCATAGCATAAATGATTTATATTCTTTCAAACTACACAAATATATATTTGCAGGAATAAATCAGTGTAAATACTGTGTGCTTTATGGCAGGGTTTGCAGGAGCTCTTGCACATAAGAATGATGTGTAATAARAAATAGGAATATTTCATAAGAAATATTTCATRAGAAATATTGATGGAGACAGCATGTTAAGTGGGCATCTTATGGTCACTTTTCTGGAGAGAACAAGGACATTTTCTATTAGGTAATTAAATATAATACAAAGTAAAAATTAATATTCATTGATTTACCTCTTGTCCAATACAAAATGTGTTTCACTGACTATTTATATAATAAGTAAATCTAACAAACATAAAAATCAAAGATTAACTTACATATTTGTATTTTCAATGTGAATTTACTAGTTTTGTATAATATGTACTGAGGCACTATGAGAATTGAACACACTGGAACTGAATCTTATACAGCATTGTTCTATGCTRTGGCAGAAATACCTTTAGAACAGGTCTATGAAGAGATAAAGACAGTAGACATTAATTACACTGTCAACAAAAACAAGCCATTATCATGTAATGGASTCCCAGAGATAAGTGTTCCATTATTCTCATAAATCATACCACTGCCAAAGAAGCTTAAGTCACACTTTTGATAACAAACCTGTTCCCGATTCCAAACYTRGTATAAGTAATATTGACTAAATAGCAAGATTCTAATGACTACAGTTATAATTACAGTAAACCCCTGTATGATTAAAGACTTCTAGCTTGTCCATTCTTTGGGTATCATAGCTCCAATATATAGTAAATTGTATTCATAATGCCAGAACAATTACAACAGATGATCAATATAAATATAACAAGGGGAAATGTGAACCATCAAATTATAATTTATACTTTTAGAATTTTGTATATTTTGTTCAACTCTAACACCCTAAAATATTATCAATGCTTATTCACAAGGCTAATGGCATGTGAGGTCAAATAAGTATTGGAACAAGGCTAATTTAAAAAAAATCAGTAAATCAGGGGCTTAGAAGTTATTAGTAGTCTATGATAGGAAATGAAACGAAGCCTTATGAAATAACTTTAGAATATTACTTGCTAACGGTTAAAAGATCTTCGGTTAAAAATAGAGCAGAGCAGTCTTAATTTTTTACTTTAATCCTTTGGCAATCCTGTTGTTTTATTCCTGGAACTATAAAAAACCTAGCTCTGTGTTGCAATAACAATTAGGAGGAGAAAGGTGGGCTGTGATCGGGATGTAAAGTTAATTTTTAAAAAGTAAAATGAAGAAAATATAAAAAGATTAAGTAGAAAGGTTGTATTAGAAAGATGTGAAAGTTAGCAATTCAACAGAGACTGATCTGGTGCAGTTCACGCTACTCCTCATCTGAGTCTCTACAGGCACAGAACCAGCCAAGCTCTGCAGTAACACAGATTGTTAATTTGCACAGAGTRGAAAGGAACACAGAGGAATGTAAAGATTTCTCTACACTTCGATATGGTGATACTGTACATCATTAGCAGTTCACGAGCAAATGCGTTTTATTTGGCTCGCTTCCCCAGATGGACTAGAGGCTCATCACCATGTTCTTGGCATTGTAGATGTGTTTAAAGTCCATTAGCATTTTTAACACGTAAGGGTTTCCACACTAAGCATTTCACAGGCACAAGTGAAGGCCACATACATGTACAACTCTCCGCTACCTTCCTGTTGGACTGTATCACTTCATCTGATTACTACTTTAGTTGGTCTAACAGCAGTGGAGTTCTGTTTGTAAATACTCATAAATTAATGTCTTTTATTTTAACTGAATTGTTGTTTTTTTCCTACCTATTATTAAGAGAGATTGCAAGCACGATATTTTCCTTGATTTTCTATGAAGTTCCCTGAAGACTTATTGTATTACAATATAGTCTTTCTTATAATAACTGAAGATAGCTTAAGTTGATTCTCCTAGTCTAAATAACCTTAAAGGCTAAAGTGCTTTAATTATTTTAAACTAATGAGTAGTGCCGCTACACTTCAGAAAACTCTGAGTAGTTCTTATTGTTTTCACTAATGATTAAGTATGGTTATTTGTTTTGCTTACGTTAGGCTTATGTCAAAAACTTCTTTGAGGTTGGGCAGTGATGGCACACACCTTTAATCCCAGCACTCTGAGGACTGAGGCAGGAGAATCTCTGATTACAAGGCCAGCATGCTCTACAGAGTGAGTTCCCGGACAGCCAGGGCTAACACAGAACTCTTGTCTCCAAAAAACAAAGAATTTTTTTTGATCTAATTTGTTTATAACATTCTTAAGAAAGCAGATAATCAAGTATTTTTTTCAGTATTTTTTTCTAAAGTAGTAAAAGTCTACTGTCCCAAGCATGATCCAATTTAAACACTAATTCACATTCAACATGTTTATGGAGTGGTCAAAAGAGGCTCTAACTTTTGAACAAAATGGGCTGTATCAGTGAACAAAATGGAAACTTGTCTAGGGCTAGCAGCAAGGCCTCTGGATGAGGGANAAAAACTTCTTTGAGGTTGGGCAGTGATGGCACACACCTTTAATCCCAGCACTCTGAGGACTGAGGCAGGAGAATCTCTGATTACAAGGCCAGCATGCTCTACAGAGTGAGTTCCCGGACAGCCAGGGCTAACACAGAACTCTTGTCTCCAAAAAACAAAGAATTTTTTTTGATCTAATTTGTTTATAACATTCTTAAGAAAGCAGATAATCAAGTATTTTTTTCAGTATTTTTTTCTAAAGTAGTAAAAGTCTACTGTCCCAAGCATGATCCAATTTAAACACTAATTCACATTCAACATGTTTATGGAGTGGTCAAAAGAGGCTCTAACTTTTGAACAAAATGGGCTGTATCAGTGAACAAAATGGAAACTTGTCTAGGGCTAGCAGCAAGGCCTCTGGATGAGGGATATGGTACGAAGTAAATACTATATTATCAGATGATGAATGTTAAAGCAACAAGGAGAACAAAGGAAGATTAGGGGAACCTGATGACAACTATTCAGATTATAATTTTTCTTAACTCTTTCCTTTGGTGATATGATATGCACCRTGCRTGTGTGTTACTCTCGATTTTTATCCTATCCTATTTCCTCTCACAACTATCGTGAATCACTGAATTGAACCAGGGCAATCTGTGTGACCCTGGGTTTGGAACCCATGTTCACTAATGGATAAGCAGCTGATGACAATGACTGCCCCTTCCCAGCATCAAGGCATGGCCAATAGTTTAGCTGGGAGAAGCAGGGCCTCATGAACTCCTCCTCGATCCAAGGTTGATTGGTGATAGGTTCTGTCTTTCTGGACCCTGTAAAGGCAACTCCAGCTGCTGCAAGATCCTGACAGCAAGGACTGCATTATGGTCCTGATCATTTAGAATACTTTTTTTCTATTCTTTCGCTCCAAGGTAATGTCCACAGTTGGAGGTGAGATGATGTTTCTTGTCCATAAAACATAATAGTTGATGCCATTTTCTAAACTGGTTGGGCAGACTATATCATTTGATCATGGAAGTGAGTCTACCAATATTTGAGGTTATTATTAAAGTTCTGTCATTTTAATGTGGCATTTTCTTGACCTTCTTTTCATAAGAATTTTTCTAATAATAGTTATATCTTCACTTCCTCCTTTACAATTTTGATCTTTTGATGCCTAATTGCTCTGGCTAGAACTTCAAGTACTATATTGAATAGATAGGGAGGGAGTGGGCAGCCTTGTCTTATCCCTGATTTTAGTGGGATTGCTTCAAGTTTCTCTACATTTACTTCAATGTTAGCTGTTGGTTTGCTGTATATTGCTTTTATTATGTTTAGGTATGGACCTTGAATTCTTAATTTCTCCAATACTTTTAACATGAAGGGGCGTTGTATTTTGTCAAAGGCTTTTTCAGCATCTAATGAGATGATCATATCTCATTTTTCTTTGAGTTTGTTTATATAGTGGATTGTGTTGATGGATTTCTGTATATTGAACCATCCCTGCATCCCTGGGTTGAAGCCTACTTGATCATGGTGAATGATCATTTGATGTGTTCTTGGATTCGGTTTGCAAAAATTTTATTCAGTATTTTTGCATCAATATTCATGAGGGAAAGAGATGTGAAGTTCCCTTTCTTTGTTGGATCTTTGTGTGGTTTAGGTATCAGAGTAACTGTGGTTTCATAGAATGAATTAGGGAGTGTTCTTTTTGTTTCTATTTTGTGGAATAGTTTGAAGAATACTGGTATTAGGTCTTCTTTGAAGGTCTGATAGAATTCTGCACTAAAGCCAGCTGGCCCTGGGATTTTTTTTTTTTTTATTTATATTTCTTTCCCCATTTCCCCTCTGAAAACTCCCTACCATCCCACCTCCCCCTGCTCACCAACCCACCCACTCCTGCTTCCCTGTTCTGGCATTCTCCTACACTGGGGTATCAAGCCTTCACAGGACTAAGGGGCCTCTCCTCTCATTGATGTCCTACCAGGCCATCCTCTGGTACACATGTGGCTGGAGCCATTGGTCCCTCCATGTGTACTCT
>BDUI01002853.1:49839-64720 GCA_002335545.1 Apodemus speciosus | reverse complement strand
ATATTTAAGATCATATTTTTTTCTCATGCCTCTACTCCCTTAAATCAGAATTCTAATTTTGTAAGAACTTCGTCCACACAACTCTATGTAGTTTTAATAAAAACTATTGTATGCATGGCCACCCTGCTCTTCATTGTGTTCTCAAACTGTTCAGCTTCATTCTTTCATTTAAAAATCTTTACTGTTTCTTTATTTAAAAATCTTTGAACAATTACAGCTTCACAAGTTGTAGGGAAGCAAAAATGACAAAACTTCCCTTAGCTATGATGTAGGACGACCTTACTTCAGATGAGAACCTTTTGACCTCTCTTCATTTATGAGGACAATTTCATTATGTTGAGTAACCATTCCACTTTGACCTCCATCTATTCTGAGATGCCCATTGTCCACTGTATGCTTATCACTGGTAGAAAACATTCTTGTTTTCTTGGCTTTCAAGACTCCTTGTCTTGCTTGAAAGCTTGATAACATTGTGTTTGGCGTGGGGTTCCATATTAGGGTCTACTCAGATCTTGTAAGCTCAGGTCTGTTGATAAGTTAACAACTCCCCAGCCATCATTTCTGYAGACACCTTTGTTGTCCCAGACTATCTTTCAGGACATAAATACTGAGTCTGGCTGAGAACCATTTCCTATACTGTTTCCRTGACAAGAAGGTAACTTGTGAAAAGTCTTCTGACTTTGGGAAGCTGTCCTTTCCCTGGTCCTGCAGCTAAAGAAAGCAGGGTTTTATTGCTCCATTCCATTTCCCAGCATCTGTCATCATTCTCAATCAATCAGGCTAGAATCTATAGGTCAAATGAAAACACAGAACAGTTATTTCCATCCTAAGCAGCCAGCGTGCCTTCTGTTTTCTGGAGTCATTTTGTTTGCTGTAAGTGGGATAGCAGAGGTTGGGATACCTGTGTATCCCAACACACATAAGGACAAAAACATCTGACCCGTCTTCCGAAAGCATAGGTCACTTCGGAACTTCTTTTCATAGATTTACTATGTAGGTCCTTATTATTTCTGTCAGATAAATGAGTCTCCCAAGGGTTTTTCTTTTTTATTGTTTCCTTCTTCAAAAGTGTTTTAGAGAGATGCTAAGAAATTTAGCACAGGACATTATATGCTAAACAAATGCTCTTCCACTGAAATTCTCTTGCAGTCCTGAAATCTCATCAGAGAAGGCCTTTGCAGATCTAGCCTAATGAGGAGAGTTCAATCTTCAGGACCTATATGATAGGGAGGTATGTGTTATACAGTGATCAACCTAAACTGTAGTAATCGCTCATAGGAATTTCAGTCATGAACTAAGTCACTGGTCAGTATCAATGAAAAAATGTATACAAGATAGATATGAAATGCCCACAAGTTCTCTTGGCTTCCACATGCATGTTATTTGACACATCTACCCTACCCACTCACATGGGTGCACATAAGATCACACAGCATGCACACATACATGCATGAGCACACACACACAAGAATGAAAAATAATTTTTAAATATAGAAATAATCACTGAATAATAAAATTATAAATGAATTCAATGCCTTTGTTTTGCTTATTTAAAATTATTAGAAAGCCAGTATGCCTGGAATCCTAGAATTTTTAAGACCCAGGCACAAAATTTTAGAGTTTGAAGTTTGTCTAGGTTTCATAGTAATACCCTGTCAAAAAAGAATCATGTATTAGATAATAAGGGTCCAGTTGCTAAGTACTTCAGTTAAGGTAGCATCTTCTATGGAAAAGTTAAGGTTATATCTATATGAATTCTGCCAAGTACAACCAAAATTTCAAACATTGACTATTAAATACACTGTATGTGTTACACAGTGACCAACTTAAACTGTAGTAATCACTCATAAGAATTTTAGTAAGGGACTAAATCATTGGTCAATATCAATGAAAAAAATCTACAAGGCAGATACTAAACTGTATGACTACTACAACACTCATAAGATTAATAGGAGATACTGATTAGAAAATAATGAGAAAATGGTGTTTCAATGGAGAGCTGCCTCTAGAATATCAGATACAAGGGATTAGAAATTACCATATCCGGGGTTGCTTCTGAAATTGATTGCTAACAATGGACAAATACTAAGAAACTATGGTAGGGAAGCCAAAAGAACACCACAAACCAGTTAATTCACTGACAATAAGACAGGAAAAGAACAAAGAGAATTCTGTGATGATTTGCATCATTATGAATAAGAAGTATGGAATACAACACCACATTTGAAATTCAACCAGTAAAGCAGAGTGTCCCCTGTGTTTTCTTCTGGCATTGAAGTGTTAATACAAATGGAACAAAGTACTTGTACTAGTTAACATTCCTTTGGGGTTTGGAGAGATTCAGGTTCCTATAAACCATCACTTCACCAGGACTGGAAGTGCAGAGATGCACAGCTGTCCATCCACACAGGATCACTTGATCCTCTCATAAGCTTCCTGCCTAGAAGGAAGCCCACAAATGCAAAGAAAGTGGGGAACCTTCTGATCATTGTGAAGATGGTCAAATTTAATTAAATGTGTGAATACTGCTTATTAAAGGATTATTCTCCACCCCCTCCCCACTGCCAAAACAGGACAGCATCTGCCCACTGTAGGACAATACTTCCAACAAGCAAGTCCTCAAACTGTCATTAAACTTCCTTCCATCTTTCCCTTGTATCAGCTGGGCACTTGTAGTCATATAGAAATTTAAAAGGAATTCAATCCCTCATAATTTTGAAAATTTTAACAGGTAACCGAATAGGTTAATTTACAAAGGATAATTTATAAAGTATTAAATTTCGTAACTGTAGGTCACTCATTTATAACCCAAGCTGTCCAAGACTACAGAGGTAGACTTGTGTGCATGTATATATGTATATATACCTATGTGTCTGCCGAATATTTTTGCAATGGGTTTGCTTTTGAAATTAGTTCCACTGAGATTRCAGGCAATGAACATAGGGACTGGAAGAAAACCTAAGTGAGGGAAGTCATGAATGACTATGCATCGTTGACACCGGCACAGCCATGTCAAGGATAACAAGGCCTCCGAGCTGTGGGAAACTGGAAAAGCTGATATGCACAAGGCTGTAGGACTTTCTGTAGGTGTCCGAGTGTGAGTGCCCATGAACATGAGACCAGTCAGTGAAAAGACAATTGCAGCTCTCTCCTGAGGTGTTAGACATAGCCTAATGCTGTGTCTCTGTAGGGACTTCCTACCAAGATTAGATAGCACCTCCCACTCCCCACCCCCGTGCTGTACTGTAAGCACACTGAGGTTCCTGGTTGTGGAGACAGCAGAACCTCATCTATTTTGTCTGTGTGTCTCTCTGTTTTGAATCCCTGGCCATCAAGAGTCAGGGGTTCAAGACGCATGATGGGTGGCCCATTGTAAGGCTGGAAACAAGTGTGCCATGAGATACTATATACAGCAATATAATGTATTATTAAGCCAGTGTTTTCCTTTTCTTTGTCTATCTGATAAATACTGTCTCTAACAGACTAAAGGTTAGKCATAAAACAGTGACGTAGRAAAGTGGTGCTGTAGGCTTTTGACATTGGATTACCTAGATCCACCTCTTGCCTCTACTGCTATAGAGAACTAGGCCGTTACATAAAATGATGAATTTCAATTTCATCATTGATAAAATATAGGTTACATTATAAAGTCGYTRTGGAGTGCACTGAGTTTTATGTAAGTGACTAAGCATTAGGCAGTGAATCCTGGAGCTATGATTGGAAGTAGCTCACAATATACTGATGGACACAGCATCAAAAAGCTGAAAAGCTAAGGAAGGACATGTGGACAGTACCCCAGATGCCTAAGAAGACCCTTTGTTGGGTTTATCTGTACATTTCGGAAGACAATGGATAGACACACATGACACTGCTCTKCTGTTTCCCTATGAGACAGAAATACTCTGAGCTGTGTTCTGTTGTTATTCTGTTTTTCGAGACATGGTTTCTTATTTATCCCTGGCTGTCCTGGAATGCTCTCTGTAGACCAGGCTGGCCTTAAACTCAGAGATCCATCTGCCTCTGACTCCAAAGTAATGGGATTAAAGGTGTGTGCCACCAACTCTATTGCCAGAGCTGTGGCTTTTGATGTATTTAAATATTTATACTAAACTCTTCCAAGACGCTCCTCTCCTAAGTTGCTGTGTAGTTTTGGCCATGTGCTAAACCCAATGAGAAAGCCTATTTTAAATATTCTCTCTTATACAATCAAGAATATATATAAAGTATAGATACTTTATAAATCTTAAGAGATATGAAACCTGTTTAACTGCTCATTTATACTCATGCTGTGGAGAATAATTGAATAATTTGTGATTTTGTAGCTATATAAATATTTCATTATCCTCTAAAATAAACCATTTCTAGCAAAATAAAATTAACCATTTCTAGCAAACTATTAATTTAGTTCTTACATTCCTTTTTTCAATTTTATAAAAAATATGAAAGCCATTAAGTATGGCTGATGAAGTTAAGTCACTTATAAATGACAGTGTTTAGGAAGTCGATCTTACGGCAGCAACAGACTAAAGTTGCAGCTTCAGAAAGCTAAAGCACATGTAAATTACTGAAGCTGAACTTGTTTGGTAAGTTTGAAACTAGAGACAATGCCTTGTGACAAAGCTTCCCTAGGAATCATTCAGTTGGTTCTGCTGGATGCCTGGTGATATTTTAAGCTACTTATGTCACTAGTGAACTGGTTAAGCCTTTTATGAAGATAAAGCAATGTGGCAGACTGTTGAAACCAGGTAAGCTGTAGCCCAGGAAAAGACAGCTGGACATCAGAGACGCTCCCGACCTCAGTCTGTTACAAGACTTAAGAGTACTCTGATCTTTGATTCTCTCAGAATTACAAATCCCTTGAAGGGCTATGGACTTTTCCAATTAGCATTGTGTTTCCTGCACACACAGGTAGACCTTCCCAGGAGCCACGGCTTCTGTTGTAATCACTTCATGCAGGGAGATCCCCAGTATGCAACAAAGCACTCACCATTTCCACAGACGGCATCCGGCTCAGACTTCATTGCTTTACAAAACTGTCTTCGGCAGTTTTCTATCCACTCCGTTTGTTTATCAGACATTTTGAAGCATGATAATAGGTTTCCAATATCATTGTCTAGTAAGCAAAATAACAGGTTAGAATATTACAGGCTAGATAGTCAAATATCTGTATTAAAGTTAAAGGAGCTAACAATAATCCCTAATAGCAAAATAGAGAGCAATGGTAATTTAGTATAGGAAAATGGCAGACTTCCACTCTATATTGGAATTATTAAGTAAATTAAGGGTTAACTGAACACTGATACTAGTATACCACAATTGCCAATCATCAGATTGGCCACTAAGTGAGAAATGGGCAAAGAACATGCGTAGCACATGGCTAGGCAGGGGGCATTTCCTGTGCAGACTGGGACGAAGTGAGTTGGCTGTACAGGTCCTTATCAGATTAACTCCAACAAAAAGCAATTTACCAATTATTAGTTTCAGAATTTCCTACTTAATATTTTTAGACTTTGGTTAATAAGGAGTAACTGACCATAGAAGCTGAGGCTACAGGTGAGGAAAAACTATCATATTCCTGTACGTGTGCCCACACCAAGAGTATACACAGAGACATCTYGGTAAAGAGAACACGATCTAAATTACAGTTCTGATTAGTCTTAAAAGGCTGAGACATATCATCCATCATCCCACAGTTATCATAGCCAAAATTGTATTTGCATGCATAACTAACAATGGATAAGGATATTGAAGTTACAGAAAAAGCTCTGAATGGCACACAACCCTACTGCTACTGTGCTGAGCACACACTTCATACTGCCTAAGATTCCAAAGTACTAGAATTATAGGTGTATGCCACCATGCCCAGCCCCTCACAGAAAATGATGGCCTTGCAAAATCAAGCCGATACACAAGTGACTTCCTGGCCAAAAGTATCCACTATTGTTTTAAAGGATTTAGATGAACATAAAAAGGAAGCAGTTAAACAGAGTGTAGTTCATGATTAAATCCTGACCTCCCGGAACTCTGTAAAAAGAAAGCAAATAGCATGTATATMACAGTATCTATAACTTTTGAGTCATTTATTATATTGAGCAAACTAAAAGGGGTGCAGAGGAGGAACACTCTGCATTATTATTATTCCTGAGAAATGTGGGCACCAGAAAAGCAATCTTATAATAAGCACTGGTTCTCGAGTGGCTGCAGTTTTGATCCCAAGGGGGAATTTGGCAATAGGCATTTCAATTCTCACAACTGAGGTAGTGGAATGAGAGGTCACCTGGCATCTGATAGACAGAGAACCGCAGAAATACTGCTAAAATCCCTATGTGGCGACACCCTGGCTTGCCCAAAAATCGAACATTCCAAAATACTAATGGTATTATGGCTGAGCTGAGGAGGAACACCAACACAGAGGAATGAGAAGGACCAGTGTCTACCCGTGACTGGGGATGGAGAAGAGATGACTTGGAGTAAGAAAGACTTGCTGTGAGGTCATGAGAAGATGTTATGGTGGGTATAACTATAGGTGAAAATACACAGTAGTTTCTTTAAATGAGTGCATTTTATCACATATGCATATATAATGCATACGTGGATGTTTATAGATAACTGAAAGCCAATGACTAAGCAAATTAGCATGCCACTCAAATATGAGTGGCTCTACATCACAATTTGGTGTGCCGTTTCCATTGGAACTGACTACACTTTTATTAAAGGTAGGTGCTTTTATAAAATGCTCACTTACGAGAATCCTAAGGAAGCCAAATGTGGAAACTTATGACAATCATCTTGGAAGCCACTGAGGATACATTGTTCCCTCATGGCCAACTTTGGACGCCAATTCCTGTTTCCCTGATAATACCAGAAAGTGAAACATCACAACAGCACTTCCTTACAATTTAAGACGCAAGAGGAAAAAGTGGAGGTATACAGTCTTTATTCAAGTCCATTAAGGAAAAGCTTCTTCTTCCGGGTCAAAGAACAGAAGCGGAGTTCAACTTCTGGCCTGCAATGGAGGCATGACACGCCAATCTGTTGCAGAGATCGGAAAGGTGCATACCACTCCCACTTCCCTTGAAAGCTCACTCACCTAGGCCTGTCCACCAGCTGGCTTACCTGAAGCTGTGCTTGAGAGATGAGAGGAAAAATTATCCCCTTGATAAAATAATGCACTTTCCCTTTACAGAGGTCCCTCTCCCACGGGATCTACTTACAGGGCTTCTGTCATGCTGTTCTAAGAAGACTGGCTGGTTTGGAGTCTTAACTTGAAGAGTGTAAGTTTGCCTTCTCACGTCTCTTCCTCTGTTTTCAGATTCTGTCCCAGAGCCTCACCAAGTGTTCTTTGACACGCTGTGCATTTGCAGACTTTCTCTGAAGTCCCTGCCCCTCTGTCATGCAGCTGGTGCTCTCCATTGCTGATGATGTTGCCTGGCTTAGACCCTAACTCACAAGCAGGACTTCCTTCTTCTTTTCCATCCTCCTCCTCCTGACTGCTGCCAAAATTTATAGTTTGTCTGTCTTGTATTTTTTCTCTCAAACTTTAGTAAAATGGTCTTTAGCTTCCCTCTGAACTTAAATTCAGTAATTAACAAACAAGACTAATAGCCTAAAAGAGAACCCCAATTTCCTTAGGAGCATACAGGCTGGTGAGGCTGGTAGGGTTGGCCCAAGTTCAAGACCATCCTGGGCTACATAGTGAGTGCCCTCACCGCCCCCCCCAAATGGCAGCATCAAGAAAACCCTTAATGATTAAATAATGGTTAATTATGTTTTCAAGAGTATACTTTATCTTTTAATGAATTAATCTTTTGAGACAGTGACTCGTATATCATGGGGTGGTCTCAAAGTTCTGATTCTGAGGCTATCCCTCTAAACACTGAGATTAACAGCCTGTGCGACTGTGGTGGTTTGGGTGACAGGGCCCCCCACAGGCTCCGTCACTGGGCCCAGTTGGTAGCACTGTTTGGAGAGGCGTATGAGGTATGGCCTCCTTGGGGCAAGTATGACGACAGGAGTGCACTTTTAGGGTTTAACACCAGCTGCCATTCCCYAGTCATTTGGTTTCCAGCATGTGATTTAAGATGTGAACACGCAGCTTACTAGTACCGTGGCTGACACCTCCTGCCAGATGGACCCTTTATATCGAGAACCAGAGGCCCAAATAAACCTTTCCTTCTCTAAGTTGCTTTGCCATGTGTTTTATCACAGCAATAGGGCAGCCTAATAAGATGGGTGCCAAACTAGCTTAAGAATTTTTATAATCATGACATTTTTATAATTCTGACCAATTTCTGGGTGCACTGCAGGGGCCTATAATAAAATGAATCTTAATACATATATATATTTTTTCCCTAGGACACTGAATATAAAAATTTCATTATTGGTTTCTAACACCATTTTAAGAACAGATAATTCTATATAACTCAAACGGCATAATAGTATTCCTAGAAACTGAAAATCACAAATCAATATTCAGTTATAATTCAGCTCTGATGAAGTCACTACAAAAAAACTACCACTGTTCTATGCCCAAATTAGCTTGCTATATCTTACAAGATAGAAAAAGGGCATATCACTCCTCTATATGCTTCTTTTGACCATATAAATCAAAGGTACCTATGAAAAACTAGGAGAAAATGAAAACATTCAATTTAAACTATTCTAACTCCCACTGAAGAAAACACAAAAACAAGTAAAGAAAAGAAATACAGAAAGCTCCCCATTCCTGATATTCACCACTGACAACTGATGTTGTTTCCTCTCTGAATGACAACATTCCTGCTTCACAGAAGAGTAGAGTTTTTCACTTCATTTTTAACAATTGGAAATATTGTATAATTTAAATGTATAATTCAAATATTATATTTATCATATAATAGTATATGCAATGGAAAAAAGACTATATAACACAAAAATAATTTTAAAAAAGAATATCAGCTTGATATAAATACAAAGAAGCCCTACTGTTCACTCAGGAAACAAGCCTTCCCCTAATTTCAATATGAGATTGTGAATTTCCACATATAAACATGTAAGAGATGCTACGGGAGAAACGGGAATCTCAAGGTAAGTACCAAGAGATGCCCAGCCCTCTGCACACATCCAGAATTGCATCCTGAAGCTTAATTGTAGAATTATTGATTTCCATTTGTGTTTCTATTCTTTTATTAACATGGCCATCTTTCCAGATTATATTATAATAAACAAGAGAGAGAGCAAAAGAATACTTTCCAAGAAGCACACGAAATATAGGCAGACATTTACCAGTTTCTAAGTTTGGAAATATACACAACATTCCATTTTATAATTAGTCAAACAGGTCTCATCACAACATTTTCATGCGTGTGTATATTGTGCTATGATTATTTAAATAAGAATGGCCTCACAGGCTCACAGACAGGATTGCTTGGTGACCTTGGAGTGGCACTATCAGGCGGTGGCTCCCCCCTCTGTCTTTGTCTGTCTCTGTGTTTGTCTGTTTCTGTCTCTCCGTCTCTGTCTCTCCATCTCTCCGTCTCCCTCTCCCTTTCTCTCTCTCCCTCTCTCTCTTTCTGCAGTTCTGGATGTAGAACTCTCAGCTATCTCTCTAGCATCAGAACTACCTGCACATTACCATGCTTCCTTCCATAGGAACAATGCCCTAAACCTGTATGTCAGCCCAGGTAAATGTTTTCCCTTTATAGGAGTTGCCGTGGTTGTAGAGTCTCTTCACAGCAAGAGAACATTGACTAAAATATATATTTTACTCATATTTACCTCCATTACCTTCTCTGGCCCCAATAGTTTGCTTCCTCTTTCAAATTAATGTCCTGTGTCTTTTCTTTTTCTTTTTTTTTTTTTTAATCTAATAAGAGGACATGTGACATTTGTCATTTTTAATCTGGCTTGTTCCACTTAATGTGATGGTCTCTAGCTCCATCTGTTTCATTATAAATGACTTGGCATCTAAAGGCTTCCTAGTCCTTGTTAAAGAACTGCATTCCTAAAAGACAGGACATGTTTAAAGCAGAGTGTTCATTTTCTTCGATTGATCACTTCATTTTTTAACTTGTTGACTAAACATTTACTGGAGGAGATATCGGCCAAGTTTGAAAACATTACGGTTAGGGTTGTACTCAATAAAAATAGTGTATGGTCTACTTTTCCAAATTGTTACCTATACATTTATTTCAATTTTTAAGGAGATAAACACATAAAAATACATCCTCATTCTTCAAAAGAGAATGAGTATTTTACTGTCTAAACTAGCTACACCTACAGTCCATGAGAGAAATCATGATATTAGCAGTATTACTATCTTACCAGACCCTTCACTTAAAGAGTTGATGTCAAATCAGAGTCAATTACTTTTATCTTCAAGGAATAAATATGAATCCCAAGAATAAAAACAATACAGAAATAAGAAAGAATAAGAACATGTCTAGTTTGATTGAGTTCCAGGCCAGTGAGAGATATGTGCAACCCTATCTCAAAAGAAACTTTTCAGGGAAAAAAATCCTTTTCTATTCCATAGTATTTCCAGTATTTTCTATTCCCAGTATTTGTGGACTTACACTTCCCCTCATAATGTGTTGTTATGTGTCAGACAACAGACATGCGGCGCAGCAGGAAGCTCATGTACTCACCTAAGACATGCTATGTCCTGCAGACAGGAACATGTAGAGCTTAAAGGTTTAGCACTTATACTAAGTTTGTTCAAACCTCACAACTTATAAGCCGATGAGTCTGGTCTGGAATTTGCTTATAGTTTGTATTATGTTCAAAATTAAGATCTATTACCATTTACAATTATGGACTATAAGATGAAATAACTGTTTTGTCATATGGGAAGATATCAGAAGAATTTATCTGTATTTTAATATTAGCTGGCACATTGCATTAAAGAAAATGATTATCAATAAAGAACTAACTCACTCTTATATAGTASTAAGAGAATTTTTTTGCCAGGCAGAAAATCAATTTTCCATCAGATAAGTAGAAGTATGATGGAGGAAGCAATAAAAGTAGAACCCTGACACTACAAAAGGATGGATTTGGAATAATTGTACAATGAGATGTTATAAAGCTTGTTTTTTTTTAATTGTGGAAAAATGGGATAAAACAATAGCAGTACATACATTTACATGCCATTGAAAATGACAGTGACATTTTGTAGATAATAAAATAAGTGTAATGAGGGTACCCAGCTCAGGAAAATGTGAACTGAAGTGTACTCACTGCAAGGAACTTTTAACCACAAATCTATATGTGCTGTGGATGCTCAGTCAGATCGGAGGGTCCCACAGCTGAGAGGCAGAGCCACTCCGGTTAGTCTGAAAATGATCCCCAGCTTCTAGGAGAATGGTCTCAAAGGCAGTGTCTGATGGGAGAAGAGACCTCATGCTGACTCCCCTCCCCGTGTCATTAAACAGATGTGGATATGGCTTGACTTCCTTAGACCCTTGTCACCCTGACAAATCAGCAAAGGGAACACAGATTTCTATGATTCGCAGTGCTAGGGGTTTTAGTACAGGGTGATTTTTATCCGATTTTGCTTATATCTGATTTATTTTGCTGATTTTATCACTTTAAGACTGTGAATGAATATGTCTATGAATATACTAAAATTAAACAAGCTGGCCAGGTGGTGGTGGCACACGCCTTTAGCCCCAGCACTCAAGAGGCTAAGGCAGGCAGATCTCTGTGAATTCGAGGCTAGGCTTATCTACAGAGCAAGTTCTAAGATAATCAGGTCAACACAGAGACATTCAGTCTAGAAAAACAAACAAACAAATGAACTGTGTACTTTAAACGGATGAATTATATCATATATTATTATATGTCAGCAAAGCTATTAATGGTAGTGGAAAATGTCTGTATGACTGATCTGGATTCTGCAGGGTAACTACCATAGAAGCGATAGACAAAGGCCAACGAGGGAAAAGGACAGGGACGAAGCACACATGTTTACACAGGGGGCTCACGAGCTGCCACTTCACTTAGAAAGCGAACCTTCTGGAAGGAGGAATGGATGAGCAAGGAATGCTTGCCAAGGAGTTCCTGGGAACATGAAAACGTTCCCTTCTGTGAGAACTAGTATATTTTTAGCTTTCAAAAGATGGCCCATACACATTTCTCAGACCTGAGAAAACAACCAGTGAGTAGTGCTACCCCAAGAGACTTATTAATGGACTTAACAATAAACAAGAGAAAGACAGACAACACACTCTCCACCTCTGAGGATGCCAGCACCCACTGTGTGGAATGCACATCAAAATAACATCACAATAAAAAGGAAATTCCACAGTGTGTAGAAGCCCTGAGTGCAAGAAGTCCAGAGCGAAGTCGTACTGTTGACATAGCCCTGTCAAGGGCCATGTCAAGGTCCCTGAAGCTCTAGACCCTTGGGAAAATGGCAATGAGCCCCACAGGAAGGCTCAGAAAGAAGGCAACGTCTTCCTTTGGTCCACATGTGGACAGTGTTGGTGTGTGAAGGAAATGCCTACCACAGCTTTCTCTGCCTGGATATAGACAGCCCATCAATGGTCCACTATAGAGACTGCTCTGATGGAGATTAGCTAAGTTGGTCTTCTTTTTTTTTTTTAATTAGATATTTGCCTTATTTACATTTCAAATGGTATACCCTTTTTGTGTTACCCTTCCCACTGTTTCCCCTTCAACTCCCCCCCCCCAATTTCCTGACTTGCATTCCCATATTCTGGGGGAATAGAGCCTTCACAGAACCAATGGCCTCTCCTCTCATTGATGTCTGAAATGGTCATCTTTTGCTACATATGTAGCTGGAGCCATAAAACAATGACAGCCAGATAAAAAACAGAAAATGTCTTATTTTTTTGAGATATTTCTCTCTAATGCCTTCAGTATCTGGAGTGTGCTACTCAACTCCTCTGACTACGTTTCAGTTTCAGCACAGGAAGTCTACATTTCTCTCGCCTCTTACAAAAACAGAAGTCTTCACCCTCCATTAATGCAAACAGAATAAAGTAGAGCTGACTGGTCAATAGGTCCTGGAAACTCCTGGGGGAACTCGGGGAATAAAAACAAACATGCCTGGATACCATCTTATAAGCATCCTGTTGCAAGCAGGTGGACCCCATGAGCTACCTTCCAGCAGCTCCTGTGGACAGCTTCTACCGGGCTAACCTGCATCTGCCTTGTGGCCACAGATTGTTTTTGTCTTCTGCAAAATGAACAATATAAAATATACTAGCACAGTTCAGGTATATCCCAAGTAATAATTACTGCTGCTATAGGCAATATAACGTTTGCCTTTGATCTTCTCTGCTCATATACATGTATATGCACATATATGTGTGTATACATATACATGGAAATCATTAGCCTTTTATAAGGCCACCTAAATTTTAATAATGTTGCGTTGAAATATTCACAAAGAGAAACGGCTGAACTAGATAATGCTTCCTGAGTCGTGATTCTAGAGATGACTCATCTGGCAGCTCATACTGATGCTGAGTGGCTGACAGGAGACAATTTAATCAACCAGGAGATAGCAAGTGCAGCACGAAGGACAAATCTAGAAGCTAGAAGAAGAAYGAGGATCAGTTCATCATGTGCAAATAACTGAAATGAATTTTTTTCAACAATGAAATAACATTCTAAAATTTTGTGTGCAAATGATGACTAACCTGATGCCTGTCAGAATCAATGAATTATTGCTTCTGAGTCAAAAAGCAGAGCACAAAATATATGAASCCTGCTAGTCWTTATTAGCTTGAGCACTGTTCATTTAACTGTTTCAACCACACTAATTCTGAATTAACTGACCCTTTCAGAATAAGAAGTTGGTTACATTTTCCTCATTAAGTTCACAGAGCTCTGACATCCATACTTACATTTGAGGGAAAACTAGACATAATTTTACTTCCTGTAGCATTTCCTGTTTTCCTCCCTCATCTTCAATCATGGCAAAGATAATTAGGACTCTTAGAATGACAAATAAAATTTATAAATATAATATATCTTTGCAAGAACTCTTCCTGAAGTTATCTTCACATGATCATTACTACTTAGATTATTTTCTTTGTAATACAGAAGCACAGATGAGTTTAGAGGGGTCTTAGGAGGATACAGCAGGTACTACTGTTAAATTAGGACTACTGTCTGATTCACACGTTGGTGGTTATTCACAGATGGAACTGCAGTAAAACAACTTCCTATCATGTGGAAAATGAGAGACTAAATAATTCTAGAATTGTACAGTCCTTCCTAATACAAAGTCTGTGCCAGAAGGGCTATGGCAAAGGCATAGCCTGCTAAGCTAAAAAAGAAAGGTTTTGCCTAGAAGAATAAATAACACGATCCAAAAAGTGTTTCAGAAGCATCATTCTAGCTGCTGTCTGAGAAGAGACTGAATACAGGCAGGCTGGATGAGGCCAAGGAGGATTTAGTTTARGTCTGTAGAGTTAATACAACTTGCTGTCAGATTGCTTGTGGGGCTTAAAGGAACAGAAGACASCGAAATACCCTCTGGCTTATTGCCTAAAGAAATGGAGACACAAAAGTTGCCATGTCAGAACTGGGGAAGAATATCAAAGGAACAGATTTTAAGAGTGTCAGAAAATGATCACAGTCATGTTGTCTGATGCACTGACTAACTTTCCTAAAGAGATGTCAAGAGAACACAAACATATGACCAGAATCCAAGGTAGGGATAAGACCTGGAGATAACAATCTGACAGCCACCAGGATATTGGGCAGCATCTCCTTGGTGACCCCAAGGTGGGATAAGACCTGGAGATAACAATCTGACAGCCATCAGGATACTGGGCAGCATCTCCTTGGCGACAAGACAAGTTAAGATCTTCACAACAGTAAAATGGCCAGTAAAAGCAAAAGAATACTTGGGACTGAGACCTAGCAC
>BDUI01002852.1:113553-130275 GCA_002335545.1 Apodemus speciosus | reverse complement strand
GGACAAAGAGGACTGTGGGTTTCTAGAAGCCAATTAAATCAAGTGTGTCAATGATCAACTGGATCAGGTTCCATCTGTTGACTGGAATAGAAGTTTTGGTGTGTTGAAAATCTATACTAGGAATACACCCACAGTTCCTATTTATTGTGCTTTTGAAATTAGACTTTTTGAGATTGTACAACTGAAATAACATCTACCTCATAAATTTTAGCATAATGACAGCTGTAAAGATCTTGCTATAGTAATAAATGAAACTGGAGAATGTTGCACATCGTATGTTATTACTAAAATATGTATGGACTAACAGTATTTTTTTAATGTTTTTTTAACCTAAATGCTGATACTACATGTTGGAAAATTGATAGTGGATTTTGTTTTGTGACTTAATTTCTAAGCTGGAAATCTGTTGCTTTCATTAATTATCCCGATTTTTAATGTTCCTAGAGAAAGTGAGGATTTCCGTTTTTAATAGTTGAATTTATTTAAACATTTTTGTTGGGGAGTAGCTGTTCACCGTCCATTTTTATAATACTTTTACACAATTATTTTTTCCCATTAAAAAAACTGTAGCTTCTTTTCTAAGTAGGTCCAACAAACCTCAATTTCTGACTGAATGATGCATCAACTATGATTTGTGTGTTGCTTCATATCAAGATGAACTTAATATTTTCACTCGATAAACTCAATAGCCATTCTCACATCTTACCAGTTTCAATGTAGTCATTACAGTCAAGCATTTCAATGTTCTTTAATATGTGATTCAATGTGAGAACTTATGTGCATTGACTTTAAAGAGGATAGTACCAAAGGACCTATTATCTCGTGGTTTTCCATTGAATATCGATTTTGTTACATTAAACACAAACAACTACAAAATTGAATTCAGTTGCAGTATTTGTGAAACAGTAAAATTATGTAAGATTTTACAGTGCAGTGTTAGGCATAGACATCTTTCAGTGCAAGGAACTGCTTTGTAGGGTTGTTTGTTGTGAATAGTTTGTAATAACTCACACATCTACTCCGTACTCAATTCCTAGAATAAATTTTGACACAGAACAATAAGAGCCTGGTGGCAAACGTACAGACATCCACATCTTCTACAGAATCCTGTTTCTTTCTTGTAGGACAATGGCTCCTCCCAATGGACAGAGAGACAATTGTTGAAAGGTCAGCTTAATATGTATACTCTTTCTAAAAGTGACTTCTGTTAATATCAGCATCATTCAGAAATTCTAGGGTATTCCTTTATGATGTTTACATCATAGTCCATATTATTTATGTAAAGGACACAAAATAGAAATATCCCTTGAGAACAATTGTATTATACATTTGTGTGTGTATTTCCCAATTTTCAATATGGCAAAATTGAGATGTAAATCAACTTCTTGAAAACTGGCCATTACATTAATGGTACACAAAAACAAAACTTTACAAACTATAGAGAAATTGAAGCAAAAAGTATTTCCTTTCTGATTTTTGAGCCTTATGGATGCTTAGCAGTTTTTGAAATTTCTGTAGCTAAGAAAGATGAGGTAAAGAGTTGCATGTCATTCCAAGGGTTTGTCACACAAATAAGCAATTGTTATGGTCTTTTCAGACTTTGTTTGCTCATTAAGTCTCAGTCATTTTTACCAACATCTGCTAGTTCCATTTCCACTTTACATGATGCCAAGGAATTTAAGTAGGATTTTAAAAAAATGAGAAAGAAATTTAAAGCAACAACAACATTTCAAATGTCACCCATTTTTTAGGCAACCTTTAATTTGTACATTTTTTAACAGAAATCATGTTTTGAATATTATGGGTTTTCACTCTGTATAGATTTGACCTTTGTTCTTATATTCTTTTGTTGGACATTTTATTTTCCTGGGTTTTCATTAAAAACAAACAAGCAAAACAACAACAAAAAATAAACCCCTTTTCTTGAGTTTCCTTTAAATCTTGCATTCTACCTAAGAGTACAYTAATGTAAAATTATATTAATTTATGGTTGATACCTTAAAAGGAGTATCTTGCAAGAAGGATTTGTGTTGTGATCATAAAAAGAGAAAACGGCATAAGAATATATTCTATGGGCATGTAGGGAAGGAGGGTGCCTCCATTGGCCTGTGCCAAGGCAAGCCTCTTCYCCATGAGGGACCAGACACATGACAGTATAGTATAGAATAGAGTTTATTGAGGGCATTCAGAGGGGCATTAAGGGGGTAGTAGAGGCAGAGAAAGGCAGAGAGGAGGAGAGAGAAGAGAAGTAGGGGCCGGCCCTGACCACTTGGAGAGAGGAGGAAAGGGAGGGGAGAAAGGAAGTGCCCAAGAGGGCAAGAGAGAACAAGAAAGCAAGAAGATAAGAGAGTTACCTGTTGCCAGGTAACTGCGGGGCGGGGCATACCTGGCGGTTGCCAGGAAACTGTGGGGTGGAGCTTAGACAGAATCCTAACAATTTGTATTCATTCCTTCAAAATATATCTCTTTTCTCATACAGGAGTCCCTATTCCAGCCTCTGCCCACATTATCCTCAGTCTAGATCATTTATGGCTCCCTCATGGCTGGCTCTCTTGCGACTTGTAGATTCATATTTCAAACACTGAAATAMTGTTACTGCTAGAATATTTTTCTTYAAAGKTRTCACYTTATGTGATTAGGTTTATTCCTTTGCTTGAATTTTCAATTCTGAATCTGTTTTAGTTGAAGGCATTTCAATCCATGTTTCAGCATAATCCATAATCAAAAGCCACGGACAATGATACTTCAGTGCGTGTCAGTAGTTTTATTTTCATATTCAGAAATTCTGATTTTCTTTTAAGGTATTTTAAATATCTTAAAAGATATTTAAGHTTTTAAGATATTACAGTGACCTACCCTTGATATTAGAGGAGATAGGTATTATATAGACAAAAAATAGTTTGAAGCAATATATTATATATATTGAAGATATATATAATAATTAATTATTGTTAATTGACAATTTCACTTTAGTGAATTTTCTTACTTCTTAAAATGTATTATTTAACCAGATGGGATGCTCAAAAGTTCACATACATGTTCTGGCAGTGATAGAAATTATATTTTTAATTTTTTGAATTGAAAATATAATTATATCATTTTCTCCTTGCCCCCTCCCTCTTCTTTATAATGCCTTTTTTTCTTAAATAGTTGTGATGGCTATTTTTTCAATATAATTTTGCAACTTTTTCAGTTCATATAATGCTACTTGCATGTGTATGACTTCAGTGTTGACCATTTGGTATCAGATAACCAATAGGGTGGTAATACCTTGGGGAAGACTTGTTTGTCCACTTTCGGAATTCCTAAGTTACCTGTGACTTGTTTGTCTAAGGTTGGGACCTTATGATGTGTATGAGAATTTTCTCCTTCCATACTAATATAGAGGTTGATGTCCTTGGTGGGTATTCTTTAGGCAGACATGTTGTTGAGGCTTCATGGGAATCGCTTCATTGAGATATCTAGGAGATACACCCTCACACATCTTGGTCTTCTGGCCCTTACAATCTTTCTTCCCCCTCTTCCACAATGTTCCCCGAGATGTAAGGGTGTGCCCAAGAGTGCAGGAGTCATGTTATTCAGGACATTGGGGTTCTGCACCACACAATTATTTGTTCTCCGTATTTTGACTAATCATATTTTTTTCTGGAATAGCCTCACTCTGTTGCAAAGAGAGATATCTTTGATGAAAGGTAATCAGGAATTGTAATGATTTAGCAAAGTGGCAATTGTAGATTTTTCTCCAAGATCCGTGACCTCACTAGCCCAGAGTAGTCAGCTAGTATTCAAGTACCAGGCATGWCTTAAACCCTTGTTGAGTGGGACTTAACTCTAAACAGAGAGCTACTGGCTATTGTCAAGATAAGAATATCACTATTTACCCTTAGTATTATTATGTCATGTTGATCATTCTTGGACTTCATCAGCATCTTAGCTAAGAGGGTCTATTGGTTGTTGTTGTTGTTGTTTTATCTTTGAAGTTTCCATGGCCCCTTCTACCATCTGAAATATCAGTCTGAGAGAAGAAAATTTCAGGTCAGATACAGCTTGGATCTTCTAGGTCTCGTGTCTAAGGCATATGATGTCTTCAGTAATGAAGACTTACCTTCAATCTCAGGAAGGCAACTAAAGACAACAGTAATAGTTTATTTTATTGGGGCAGTCTTGAAAGGGTATTTCTCATCTATTGGATTTTTTTGTTAGATAGTCAATGGAACTTAAAAGGAGTATTGTCAAGCAAGATGACATTTTATTAACATATATATGTGTGTCTGTGTGTGTGTGTGTGTGTGTGTGTGTGTGTGTGTGTATACACACAGAGAGACTCTTTATTTTGAGCTTGTAATTTAATTACATTCTCCCCTTGTCTTTCTTCTCTCCAACCCCTCCCAGGTACTCTCTTTCTTCAAAGTCATGGCTTTTATATTCATTGTTATTGCATGCATATTTATAGTCATATATATGTGTGTGTGTATTCCTAAATATAACCCACAGAGTCCATATGATGTTACATTTGTGAATATTTTCTGAGATAACATAGACTTTCATGTACACGTGTAGACATATTATTATATGTCATTTTAGATAGATAATAGCATGACTTCTCATGACATCTTCACACACTGGCTGTTATTTTAGTCTCCTCCTCTCCTCTCATTCTGTCCTGACCACACATCACCCCTCTTCCAGTAACTCACTCTTCCTATTCTTCTCTTCAGATTATTTTTCCCTAAGCAGGGACAATTTTGAGTGGCCTAAAGTACAGGTGCTAGGGAAGTCAGGATAAATCATTGTTGTGCTGTCTTTCAGCTCACATTACTCAACAGAATATTCTTCTTTCATATGTAATATTATGCCATGGCTTTCCAACTCCTGAAATTTTTCTTGGAAACTTGAGGTTTCTGATGTTTTCCAGCTCTAGTACTGTGGAGTTTCTCAGGGTTGATTTTCAATTAAGCCCAGATATGCTTTATAAGAAAATAACAGTTGAATAATTTTATTTAGGCATGCAGTAGGACCAGATATCTATAGTCTCAGTGCTAATTTATTAATAATGTATACTTTTAAAGGTGACTTGAAGCAGAAATATGAAAAAAACAAGCTCATGTATTTTTGGCTAACATAATATTGTGGCTAGAAGCTTCCAAGAAGTTAAGCCTTTATTTCATCTTTATTTCACAAGGAAATGTCAATACATGACAGTTCAGTGTCTACAGTGACATCATAGAACATGGCATCCGTAGATAAAAGAATTTAAGTGTAAATTAATCTGCCACAAGAAAGCACTCTCTGAAATTAAAGTAAGTTCTTAGTGTTTTGGGGAGAACAGGTTCATAAAGGAAAATGTTTGATGTACACAAATTTTGATCTAGTACTGAAACTAATACAAGTAAATCAAAGATTATTAAAAAACATAAAATAGTAAAGGATAAAGGAAAGAGGTGGGGTTACTCAAGAATATGGGGTGTTTATGAGTAGCCTGAATTCTGACTCTCAAGGCTATGTTGGTTRAATAGAGGAACTAAAGAGTAGTGTGGATAGTAAGAGTTGAGCACCTCCCTCCAGGACATAGGGATAAGGTTTGAGTAAGGGAAGAAGCTTTTAGGTTTTATTAACACTTTGTAAAAATGCAGTCATTGTGTAAGAAATACATCATAAAGAATAAACCAATTTGTATTTCTTCAGGTCATAATTATTAGATCCAGATTAATAAGATTATATTTATGTTTGAAACCCAAATGACATGTTTAGTAGTTACTTGATATTTACTTCAGAAGATCCTCTATGAACAGTAGACATCCTTCTCACAGTACTGACTGGGTATTAATCCCAGGATTCTTCCTCTTTTTATGAATGYTTGTTTAAAATTAAGTCCTTTCTAAGCACACGTAGAATTGATATTCRGTGGTTTTTATCTGCATGAATCTTATGGAGAGGAATAAATGCTGTCTTCCAATGTAAGARAAACAAACAAGAAGCTGCAATTAAAAGTTAACATTTGTTGTAGGTTCTTTTGTTTGTCCGATTTTAACTAATTCATAAAGATATATATTATTAACTTAAAAGCACACTGGATAGCGACCATATCTTAGGACAAGCTGTGTTTTGTTGTGACTCATTATCAGAAAGACCATCTGGAGACCCCAAAAGAAAAATCTATTCCCTAGACTCCAGTGAAAGGATGATTATCCACTCCATGTGAAGAGAGAGTTGGGAATCCTTTGTAAATGTGTACTTTGAAGATTGAGTGACTGTCTATCCTGCTAAAGAGCAGTAACAACACTCAAGGCATGGTAAAGTTAAATGAATTTCAATTACTAAAAGCAAACGTATAAACATCTGTAATTCTAATGGCTATAATAAATCTTAGCAGTTGACGAAAGGAAAAAAMGTTCTAGCTGGCTTGATAATTGAATCAATTTTTCACTTATGGGCTGTCAATTACTTGACATTTTAATGCATGCCAAATACAGCTAAAAGTATTTTAATTAGAACAACATTGCAAAAAGTAACCTTCCAGCTTTAATTGTGATTCTGATGTGCAAAATGTGCATTTGAATATCTATTTACTGAGCAGAAGTTAATTAAAAGCATAGTCTTACATGGAGCATACACTGGGAAGAGGGAAAGTGGAAGTCATTAGTAATTAGGAATATGTAAGAGTCCATTCTTGGGTTGAGCGAGCCTATGACAGAGATCAAGAAAATTCTCCTTTTGTTTTAGATAGCTCAAAATTTATAACAATGCAGCACTCTCCACATAGATGAGAATTGATACACAAAGAACTGGTATTTTTAAACTGTCTTTCMGTTATGACAAGGTTTTATTTGGCTTAGGAACTGGGCAGCTAGCTTGAGAGCAACCTTTTTCCAGTCCGAGTTTTAAATGAGTTAAGCACTAAAGCAAAATAAAAGAAAGCAMCATAGTCTTATGYAGAGAAATGGTTAAAGACACTTTCTGTACTTTGTCTCCATAGTGTTTTTCAGCCTGACATGTAAAGGAATGATTTACATTATGACATCATCATATATACCTTGATCACATTGGTCCTCCTCTATTGTCATGTTACATGTATTCTGTTACCGCTTCTCCCTCTCTAAATTCTCCTTTTTTCCCTCCTAGCCTCCTCCTCTGTTTCCTCACCTTTTATACCTTTTATGAAGCCAATATGGAGAACAAAATACAAGAAGAACATTACAACTGGGACTATTTCCTTCCTGGTTGGATGTAGAAAACAGGCTATCAACTGCTTTATTTAGCCTACACAACTTTAAAAAAAATTATGGAACTGGAAGAGTTTACCACCCCATGATTGGGAGAACAGGATAGTCTAAGTGTCAAACTGACGATTAATCCTCTTAACCAACTCTCAGTAAAGAGAACAAAAACATTACAAATTGGATCCCAATGGAACGCTTGCCAAACAACAAACAGCAAAGCTGCAGTCATGTTCAGGTGCTGCTCTTGGCTCCAGATTCTCTATATTGAACCCRCTCTATATTTCTACTATCTATAACCATTTCCAGGTGAGTTTCATGCAGTCACAATCATGAAGGAATGTCACCATCAAGAACACTCATGTAGAACTCATGTCATCATAAAGAACACTTTGTACTCCATAAGGAGTACAAAGGGCAGGACAAGACATAAGAGGACAGAAGGAATGCTTTTTTCTTCTTTTTCTTTCTTTCTTGCTTTTTTTTAAAAAAATGAGATTTAGGGTATATGAGATTTAGGGATAATGATAAGGGGTACGTGCTGTAACTCTTCTCAAGTGAGTCATCCTGGAAAACAGCCCCAAACAACTGTAGAAGGCATGCTTTCCACAGGGATAGAACTGAGACCAGGACCTGACTCAATGATAGACTCAAGGAGATCTCTTGTGACAGTACAACCTTCATCACGTTGACTGTAGGGCCAGCCACAATGTGGATTGATGCTATACAATGCAGTTGCAACACTTTAAGGAATGTATTGCCTAAAGCCAAGCTGGTATAATGACTCATACCTGTATATTCAGCATTCATCAGAGAGTTGGGTTGACAAGTACTTCATAATATCACAATAAGTAAGTAAATAAATCTAGATAAATACATAAATTTGATAGATCACCTTTAAAGACGTACAGGATAGACCTCACTACTAGAGGGTACACTAGAGGGAAAATAATTGCCTTACTATGAAGAAATCAGAGTCAAATCCTCAGATAGATCAGAAAACACATAGGATAATATGCACATTGTGTGAATTTTTTCTTTTTATCATTTTTTCTATTATTTTTATCTAGTTAGTTTTTACTTTACATCTAGACCACAGTTTTCATTCCCTCCTCTCCCCCTAGCTCTTCACCCCCACCACCTCTTCCCCCCCCCACCATCCACTCCTCTCCACTTTCTCTTCAGAGAAGGAAAGGCTTCTTGTGCATACATATGCATAAATCAAAAAAACACACTGAAAAAAATTAGAGATTAAAGCACATTTCACAAAACATATCACACCAAAATAAATACCAATGTGAAATGTTTTCTAAAATGCACATTATCTCTAAAAACAAAACCCCTTTAGTTGTGTGGTTTAATGTATGCATATGTATCCTCACATGTATTAAGGTACATTCATACATGCATACATCTTGTATGCATGCACTTGTGGAGGTCACGGGATAATGTCTGGTGTCTTCCTTCGGTATTCTCCACCCTACTTCTTTTTTAAGACAAAAATCTCTCATTAAACCTGAGTCCCTCTATGTCAGCTAACCAGCTCTCAGGACAGATCTGTGTCCACAACACCAGCCCTGGAGTTACGTGCACACATTGCCATGCCAAGCTTTTGTGTGGGTGTCAGGAATGCAAACTCAGATCCTCAGGCTTACACAGTGAGCACTGTTCTCACCCAGTCATCTCTCTGTTCACTCCCTACCCACTCAGAACATGTACGTTTAACTTTGAAATCTTCATGGCCTGAGTATATAATACAAGGAAAATAAAGGATGAACCCTGATTGAGTAGCGTGCTAGAGAACTTCTGACCAGATGTTTAAAGATTATATATTTTCATAAATTCCACGAGCATGTTTCATACATGCACATATTATATCTCAATCATATTCGCTCACACTCTTATGAGATTAACTTCCCTCCTCCCGACTGCTCTCAACTTTGAGACCTTTTCTGAAAGGACAAATAATCCATTGGACCAGATTTATATTGTGCATGTAACTCATCCACGTGGGGTCACCTGCTTGTGCCTTGGCCAACATTTATTAGAAATGTCAAACACCTTTTCTAGTATCTGTTAGCTAATTTCATCACTTCTTTAGAAAAGCATTTCCTGAGGTCCTTTGCCCATTTTGCAATCTAGCTGTTGGCTTACTCTTTTCTACTGAGTTGCAGGAATTCCTTATAAACTTGAAACATTAACCTCTCATCAGCTAAGTAGGTGCTAGCATCCTGTCCGTCCTTGTGTGTGCTGTGCTTTTCATTTTGTCTGTTTTCCCTTGGGTGTGCAGGGCTGCCTAGCTTAATATAGTCACACTTGTCTGTTTTTTCTCTTACTCCCTGAATTGTTTGCTGACATGAAAGAAATCATTGCTGAGATCAATGTGATAAAGCTTTTCTCCCATGTTTTTCTTCTAACAGTTTTATAGGCCTGGACTTATATTTCAGCATTTAATCCATTGGAGTTGATATTTATGTGCAGTATAAGGTAACAATTCATTCTCTTGCTTGTGGATATCCAGGCTTTCAATATTGTTTATCGCGGAAAGTGTCCCTTTCCCATTGCATACTCTGTATTATTTTTAAAATTCACAAAGCCATATATGAATAGAATTTTCCTAAGCTTTTTATTTTRCTCCATGCATTCATATTTTCTGTCTCTACTCTTGGACAATGCCCAATTACTGTAGTTTTAAATTTTTCTTTGAAATCAAGAAGTGAAGTCTCTGGCTTTAATCTTTCATAAGATTTCTTTTGGTGTTTAGAGGCATGTGTGATTGCATGGAAGTTCTATTTTTTAAAGTTCTAAAAAAAATTCATTTTAATGCTTATGGGTTGGACACTGGATCTCAAAGTCATTATAACTATTTTTTACACTGGTGTGTGTGTGTGTGTGTGTGTGTGTGTGTGTGTGTATGTGTGTGTGTGTGTTCATGCATATGGTCTCTTGCATGTGCATGTACGCCACAGTATAAATGTAGAAATCAGAATATTATCAGTAGAGATTTATTCTCTCCTTTCCCCATGTGGTGCCTTGGGATTTTATTCAAATTSCAGGCTTTGTAACAGGTGCCTTCAGTAGTGAGCCATCTCTCCATCCATTCTGTATATCTACATCTTTTCATCTGTAGATGCAGGATAATGTTTCATTTGTTTGATTCTGATTTTATCAATAATTTGTAACTCTCAGTGTGTACAAATCTTTCATCTCTTTAAGTTTATCCCTAAGTATGTATTACCTTTGAGGAATTCCTAAATTAGATCATTTCCTAATTTATATCTAGATAACTTGTTTTTAGTGCTTACAAACACAATGACTTGAACGTTGATTTGATAACCTACCGAGTCCTAACAACGGCTGAGAAGATTTTTTGAGCTGTCCACATATAAAACATGTCATATCAAAATATGTAAAATGGCTAATAAGGACATGGGGGTATTCTATGGACTGAATATGACAGGGAAATACAGACACGGTGAGACAGCACCTTATACCCCTAGAATGGTTATTGTTAGCAAGCATGTTGCAAGTGTGAGTTAGGCTAAGGAGAAACTGGAGACCATGTTTACTWTTGATAGGGATGGAAAATAATACAGCCACTTTGGAAATAATATGGATATTCCTCAAGAAAATTAAGGCAAGAATTGAGACATTATCCATCAATCCTGTTTCTGTTTATGGAGTCGAGCAATTTTAAATCCGTATCTTAAAGTGATCTGTATCCCTTTGATAATCTAAACACTCTCTATAGGAGAAAAGATTTGCAAACAACTTAAATGGATTAGAGCAAATCTGTTAAATCTGATAAAAGGAAAAAAGTCACATTGTGTGACTGAGGGATAATTCCACAGGATAGTGTGAGGAGAAGTGTCAAGAAGAATGTGGAGACTGGAAGGAGGACCCCAGTGGTAATGCCACCAAACCTGATCACTTGAGCTTGACTCCTGGACCCAGAGACCCACCCCCTTGCTGCTGTCTGATCTCCATGTAAACCACAGCACTGACACGCACAGACACCTGCTTAAACACACTCACAGACACATTCATACATGCAAAAAATCAATGAATGTAAATAAAATATGACAGAACCTGGAACTTGACATTTTTTACTCCAGACACATAGAAACGAACTAGAAAGAATAACAACCAAAAATGTTAGAAAAGAAAAAATCAGACATAATGAAAAATAACTTGTTGGTTTTTTCAGGTTTTGTTAAGACAAAAAGATCAGAGATACTGCCATTATTTGTTGACCCCATTTTAGAGCTGTAATGTATATTCGCCTGGTGATGTCTCTGGGTGTGTGCTAGTTTAGAGCATTATGGTAGGAAAACAAAGCAACAAAAGCCAGTTCAACTCACATTGGCCAAGAAACAAAGAGTACAAGCAAGGAAGCCAGGGCCCCAGTATTCCTTTACCACCCAAGATCTAACATTCTTCCAGTAAGCTCCACTTCATAAAAATTCTGCTCTCTTTCCATTAGCACTGCAGGCTGAGAAGCAAACCTTTAGCACACGACCTTCTTCAAGATCTGAATTCTAGAACTCTATAGGATTCTGTCCAGGGGGAAGACCAAGTTTTGTATTTCAGGAATTTCTAAAGTTTCAGCTTGCCAACTCCTTCTCAACTGGTATGGCTCTTCTTATCATTATTATAAAAAAGAATCAATGCTAAATGGGAGGAGGATTGTGAATAATTATAAATGGGTACTAGAAAGGGCCAGTAAGTTGGCTCAGCACATAAAAGTGCTGGCTGCACAAACCTGACAAAGGAAGTTTAATTTCTGGAAGACATGTAAAGATGGAAGGAGAGAACTGACTCCACACTGTGGAGAACTGTGAAGAGAACTGTCCTCTGCCATCTGTGCACAACCAAGGCCTCTGAAGCTCCTGCCATAGAGACAATACATAGAAGAAAAGCAAATGTCCCTCTCCATACAACCTGCAGTTTCCGACTTTCCATATGGTTTTGATTTTTCCTTGAACATTCAGGTAAATCACTGTTGTTCAAATGACAAAGTGACATGTTTTAAGACAAGTAATTAGTTTTAAACTGGAGAAGTTGTTAGGTATGAACCTTTTTGCTCCTTCAAACATAAAGAACTGAAATAATTATCTTCTGATATGACGATTCTCCTAACAAGTATCTTATTGAATTCAAAGTAAGTGGCAAATTTAATTGAAAATTCTCAGTTTCCTGTATACGGTTTTCATATTCCGTATTTCAGTCTTGTCTGTAGAAAGCACAGAAGAGATGACATTATTGATAATTTGCTCTGAGCGTGGCATCTGACTTTTAATTTCCCCCTTCATTCCCCATTCATCGCAGAGCTCTAGGAATCAGCAGCTTCTTAATTAATTGTAGTTTCACAGGGTATTTAAATGTTGGAAGTCATTATTGTGGAGAGGTTCCTTCGTAATTAGCCAAGACCCAAATCAAAGACAAATTAGATTTGTGATTTCTTTGTATTTGTTCTCACAGCCTAAGTGCCAATTCCTTTCATATCAGAGAAAGACCACGAAGAATACCCATATGTTCCAAACAATATGCCGGGTTTTGGGAAAACAAATATTGCAAACATTACTTTGAAACTAATCTGTCACGAAAGCCAATAAAGCAGTATTCATTCCTAATGACATGGAAAGCAAGTGATCCAACACACTTTGTGGAAACACTTTGAAAAAGGAATCAATGTTTGAAAATCTCCTTCCCTCATATCAAAGGAGTAAGTAGAACAAAGCAAAAGCGCTAAAATTAAATAATTACTCCGTGACATCATGAGGAAATAAAGACTGCTGGAGAAAACCGAGCTCTTGTGCAATATATAAACTTTCAATAATATATGTTGAATAATTTTAGCTATGTGGTAAATTAGCATTAGAGAGGAAGGTAAATAAGGTGCTAGACTCTGTGTTAAGTTCTTATTCTTCACATACACAGAGTCATGTATTAATATTCAATGAATAATGGTTTATATATTATTTTGAATGTGATACTCACTATATGACAAAATATTTAATAAATCAACTATACATTAACAATGTTTATAAAACTATCTCAGTCATAAAAATAAAAGAGGAAAATCTGAAAAAAAATAATTATAGCTAAGAAAACTGTGGTGGTTTGAGAAAAAATTGGTCCCCACAGGCTCAAAGGGAGTGGCACTATCAGGAGGTGGAGTCTGTGTCGCTTTGTCAGAGGAGGTGCGTCACCAGGAGGTGGGCTTTGAGGCTCAGAAGTTCACACTATGCCCAGTGTGGCACTCTCTTTCGGTTGCCTCAGGATCCGGATGTAGAACTCTCATCCTCCTCACCCACCAGCGCCATGTCTGCTTATCTGCCATCATGCTTACCTCCATGATGATATTAGACTAAAGCTCTGAACTGTAAACCAGCCTCAAGTAAATATTTCCTTTATAAGAGTTGCCATGGTCATGGTGTCTCTTGACGGTAATAGAAAACCTAAGCTGAAAACAGTGCCACAATATGATGACTAAATATAATATACCATGGATAGATATTAACAACAGTAAGAAAGCACAGGGGTAGCTTGATAAAAAAATAGACTTTATTTATTATCTGTATCAATACTGGTTAGTTCATCTTAACAAATAGTCTATATACTATAACGTCAATAATAAAGAAAATAAGGAGCATACTATATCAATCTCTTATGTTTCTGTTAGCCTCAATTTGTTCTTTGGAAAGGTTATTATGAAATGAACTAAAAGAAAACCATTTTGCCATGGAACCATAGCTCCAGATACATATGTAGCAGAAGATAGCCTAATCTGGCATCAATGAGAGGAGAGTGCCTTGGTCTTGTGGAGGTTTGATGCCCYAGCATAGGGGAATGCTGGAGTGGTATAGCAGGAGTGGGTGGGTGGGTGGGTGGGTGAGGAGCACCTTCACAGAGGCAAAGGGGAGGGGGAGAGGGTGGCTAGGATGGGGAAGTAGTGGAGGGGTAACATTGAAGGGAGATRTCATTTGAGATGTAAACGAATGGTATGATTAATGAAGAATAATAATAAAAACAGAGAAGAAATTTTCAATATAATATTTAAGGAAAGAGTGTGGGAGTGGGGATATTTAAATGACACATGTCTGTAATTTAAGGTTGCTTAGCTCTTTACCTTTTGAACTTATGCATGTTTTCTGGGTAAGAATGCACATGGTCTGTCTAACCTAAGTGACATAGGACATAGGATATTGTCACTAATTAACTGAGCCTCTTGCCTGCCTAGCATTAATATTGGAAGTCAGTTAATGACGTGTCCTTTTCTCCTACAATATCCCAGGTACATTCTAATAACAAAGCTTATCCTTATCTTATTCATGTGCCTAAGGAAGACTTTGTCACTTGTAGTCTTTATTCTAGTTCTTCCAAACTAGAATCTTCACATGACTTTTTGTAAACCAAATTAATTTTAAATGACTAAAGATATTCTTGTTCATACTTTATCCAAAGACATTTTCTAAACTTGTAATTGACATCAGTGTAACTTAGTTGGTTTATACTTGTCTACACAACTGATAATTTGACTCACCTAACCCATGGAGGCTTCTCCTCCATTCACCTTCTCCCTCTCCCTTCTGGTTCTTCTGAACCCACCATGCCCAGAAAGTCTAAAACCTGCCTATGCCTCTTCTGCGCAATTGGGCATCAGCATCGACATAAATTTAATGCTACATTTTTTTCAAAATAGCAATTTTCCCTCACAAATCACATGATTTAGTAAAATAGAACACTTCACGTCAACATTTACGTTTGATTTGTCTATGTGAATCAATGTATTTTATTTCCATGGTCCTGTTTCAGACATGGGTACTGCCAAAACAAACAAAACAAACAAACAAACAAACAGAAAAAACAAAAGAGCAATAAACGATGTAGTCTCTGTTGGCTGCCGATGTCTAAAGTGAAACATTACCATTGGACTGGACGATGGGCAGCCACAAGTCTTGTTCCTGCAGGTGAAAATGGAATGATCTCAGAGGAAGCAGAGATCCATGAGAGTGAGCATAAAATCTGTGGCTGAAGATGTTTTGGAGTCCCAGAATCCAACTGCGTTTGACACTTACCCTAATTCTAAACATTCCAATACATGAGCTAGTAAAAGTCCTTCTAACTGGGTTAGCAAGATGGTTCTGTTGGGGAAATTTATAATCACAATATGGAGTTTCTACCCTGCCTTTGACCATTTAGTTCCTGGATAAAAGACACACCCTTTCTATTTACAATAAGCCTTAATCAGCCCTAGAGCTTGGCAGATTACCTGCCCTCTATGCTATTAAAATCTACTCTCTTCTCGGTAACCCTGAGTTATTACGTACTGTGTTTCATCTGGGCTGCTCTTTACAATCAGACAGCCCTTGGGGCCACATTTTGATGACTCATCTAACACATGGCAGCTTGTCCTTTATTCACATTCTTTTCCCTCTCCCTTGTGGTTCTTCTCCAAGCCCCCTCCTGGGCCCGTAAACCCTACAACCAACCTATGTCTCTTATTCCAAGCTTTTAGCCAGCAGCATCTTTGTTCACGAATCAGAAATTACTTAGAGGTATGATCGCAAAGGTTCACTTGGGTCTCTCATTCCTGGGAGACAAGATCTTGAAGAAATAATGTTAGCATTAGAATGCAAGCAGCATAAGGCCAAACCACTACATGGTTTAATGATAAATAGCACATATTGTTCATAAAAAGAAGTGGAGTTCAGTTCCCAGCACCCATATCAGATGGCGCAAAACTTCCTGTTCCTGTAATTCCAAGGGATCCAATGTCTCTATAACCACTCAAACTCTCAAGCACATAACCCCCCAAAACAAAATTATAAACAAAATAAATCTTTTTAAAGAGCCATTTTAATTAACATCTCACATTTTCTAGTCAATCATGTACCATAACATAAGTTGTGGCAACTTGAGCACACAAATGATGACCCCATTCTGCTATCACCTAGTTATATTAACTGAAATTATTTAATCTTCCTACAGATGTAGAACAAATACCTAAGTTGATCAAGAATCAGTCATAGTGCACGGCATACAGACAGAGGAATGACAATGCATTTGCAAGAGTAAGTACATAGATTTCAAAGTTATTCTGACCCATTAATAACTGTTGTATAAAAAATTCAGGAGGAAAGAAACAACATAAGGAAGGTTTATCTTGTATTATATTTTGTATTGATACAAAACTTATCTTGTATTTGCTTGCTTGGCATATTTTCAGATGGTTGTTCTTTGAAATGCTTCTAATTAATCTCCAAATCACTTTGCAAAGTGCTACTCAGGAAAAGAGAATGGCCTAAATCGATTAAGAAGAACTCAAGAAGTTAGACCCCAGAGAACCAAATAACCCTATTAAAAATGGGGTACAGAGTTAAGCAAAGAATTTTCACCTGAAGAAATTCAGATAGCTGAGAAGCACCTTTAGAAATGTTCAACATCATTAGTCATTAGGGAAATGCAAATCAAAACAACCCTGAGATTTCACCTCACACCA
>BDUI01002852.1:92080-107388 GCA_002335545.1 Apodemus speciosus | reverse complement strand
TTTTTTTTTTTAATTTAATCTTTTTTATTTATTTATTTACACTGCAGATTTTATTCCCCTCCCGGTTCCACATCCCATGCCTCTTCCATCTATATGAGGATGGCCCAACCCCAACCCCAACCCTCACTCCACCAGACCTCTAAATTCCCTTGGGCCTCCAGTCTCTCGAGGGGTAAAAGCATCTTCTCTGACTCAACCCAGACCCGGCAGTCCTCTGTTGTATATGTGTTGGAGACCTCATATCAACTGGTGTATGCTGCCTCGTTGGTGGTCCAGTGTCTGAGAGATCTCGGGGGTAYAGGTCAATTGAGACTGCTGATCCTCCTACAGGGTCGCCCTTCTCCTCAGCTTCTTCCAGCTTTTCCCTAATTCAACTACAGGCATCAATAGCTTCTGTCCATTGGTTGGGTGCAAATATCTGCATCTGACTCCTTCAGCTGATTGTTGGATGTTTCGGAGGGCAGTCATGATAGGTCCCTTTTTGTGAGTTCTCCATAGCCTCAGTAATAGTGTCAGACCTTGGGGCCTCCCCATGAGATCCCACTTTAGGCCTGTCACTGGACCTTCTTTTCCACAGGATCCTCTCCATTTCCATCCCTGCAGTTCTTTCAGACAGGAGCAATCCTGGGTCAGAGTTTTGACTGTGGGATGGCAACCCTCTCCCTCACTTGATACTCTGTCTTTCTGCTGGAGGTGGGCTCTACAAGATCTCTCTCCCCACTGTAGGACATTTCATCTAAGGTCCCTCTCTTTGAGTTCTGAGAGTCTCTTACCTCCCAAGTCTCTGGTACATCCTGGAGGGTTCCCCCAACCTCCTACCTCCCAAGGTTGCCTGTTTCCATTCTTTCTGCTGGGCCTCAGGGCTTCAGACCTTTCCCCCACCCAATGCCAGACCATGTTCCCCTCTTCACCCCACGCCATTCCCTTTCCCTCCCATATTCCACCCTCCCCCTTTAAACATGTATATTAAATCTATTTCCTCATCAGATCCTTGAGTACCATGTGAAAAAAAATAGATCCTGTATTCAATCCATCCAGAAGATTTTCTGTTATGCACCATCACACAGATGATTGGCAGAGATACTTGTACATTCCAGCTTTGAATAGGTCATGAATCAGTTGCAGAAAAGCAAAATCAATCAACTTTGTTTGTTAATTATGGAATGAATTCAAGCTGCATATCACAGAATAGTTGGGATGCACTTTAAGTTTGTCACTACTTATGCAAGAGATATGCTTGGAAGACATTCCTCCTAGAAAAATTACCACTGTGCATGTGAACTAGTGACCATGGGGAAACGACATTCTTTTCATAGAACTAGAAGCCAGAACTTCCATCAAAAGTACTGCAGAGGACTCACAAGCACAGCTACGTCCTGATCTTTGTGTATTCAGCCGTGTATCACACAGATGCATTTTTTTTTTTTTTTTGGACAGATCCTAAGTACCATGCCTAATGTTAGTTAAAAGGATGTTGTGGGGAATGCAGTTTGTGTATGCCCAGCCACTTCTATTCAAACAGTAAGGCAAAAAATGTTTTGAAATAAGTCGTGGGTGATTTAATACACAATGTCTGCAGCAAACTGTGCCAACCTTGATTGGTATTGACTTCCTGGAGTGGTGTTCTGAGGACTGCCTGAGCATACGCAGGCTCAGCAAGAAAGAGTGACAAGATTCATTAGTGAAGGCTGCTGGGAAGAGAGCTGGAGTTCAGAGAGGATATGGGCACCACTTATTGTTTCATTGCCAAACCATGCCTGGAATTAAGAGACCACCAGGGAGTGGCAGCTGGGGATTTGAGACAGATAAATAATTATGGGAAAGCAAGATCTGGAGGATCCAAGTGCTTTAATCTCTGCACTGCTCAGTCTCACAAGGGAACAAAGGGATGGGTACAGGACAAAGGAAGTATCCTAGTTGTAGAGCAGGGATTATCTGCCTCTCCCAGTGAGTTGTTATTTCAGTATCTGTTGGGTCAGTCCTCAGTGGATGGGCAGAAAACCAGCAATCACTTGTGAATCCACGTTGAGCTTTGACTTTATCTATTTCGGGGTCACTGTTTCTGAAATCATTTAAGTAAATATTATATGCAAGTGTCCTTCATTTCAATATCTTTGGAAAATAATAAGCTAAGAAAAATAAGATAGAACATCTTGATCCTTAAAGCTGTTTGATCATTTCATTTTCTATGTGGAAATCTGTGTCCCTCAGACACCTTGTTTATCCAACACAGACTGTTGCTTTTTTCCATTCTTTTGGTGTATGGGTTACCTCACTCAGAAAAATATTTTTTTCTAGTTACTTCCATTTTCTTAACATCCAGATAACATTCCCTTATATAAATGTATCAGAATTTCATATGTTGATGACCATCTAAGCTGTTTCCATTTCCTAGATATTGTGAATGAAGAGAGCATCATTGGGCTAGAGAGATGATGGCTCAGTGGTTAAGAGCACTGACTGTCCTTCCAGACGTCCCGAGTTTAATTCCCAGCAACAACATGGTGCTCACAAGCATCTGTAATGGGATCTGATGACCTGTTCTCGGGTGTCTGAAGAGAGTGACAATGTACTTACATACTACACACACACACACACACACACACACACAGAGAGAGATAGATGAGAGAGAGAGAGAGCATATCATCTAACATGAAAGAGCAGACATCTTGGAATATGGTCAAGATCATCTAGTAAATCTATTTCTATCACTGGGAGAATATCTGCATTGATTTCCAGAGTGGTTGTACCACTTTGGTCTCTTAGCAACAGTAAATCTGTGTTCCCCTTTTCCTCCACATCCATGCCAGCTTTTGTCAACATTTGCTTTTTGCATCTTAGTCATTCTGATTTGGGTAAATGAAATCTCAAAGTAGTTTTAAACTGCATTATCCTGATAGCTAGGAATATTGACAATTTGAAAATGATTTTCTCAACCATTCTTATTTCTTGAGGACATTTTGGTAAGTTCTATGTCCATTTTTAATTTAATTGTTTCTCTTTTCTTTATGCTTCTTTCTTTTTCTTTCCTTTCCTTTTAGCTTTTCATATATTCTGGATGCCAGTCTTCTGAAAGTTGAATAACTGGTAAATACTGTTTTTCTTATTGTGCAGGTTTTCTCATCACTGAAATGACGGTAATCTTCGATGCACATATGCTTAAAGTTTCATGATGTCTTTATTAATTTCCAATCTTAATTCCCCTGCTATTGGGACCATACTCAGAAAGTTTTTTTTTTTTTTCCTGTGCCAATGGGTTGAACATTATTCCCTACTTTCTCTTCTGTGGGTTTTAGCTGTGAGCCATCAGATATCTATGTTCCATTTGGAATATTTGTAGATCTCAGGAAATTAACAACATGCCACTATGTGAATGGGGGAGGCAGGTGGTGGATATCAACAGAAGAGAATTAGAATATAGTGGTATAAAGACTTGAAGGTGAATTCTGGTACAGGAAARGTTTAATAGAATGGGGGATGGGTGGGCAGGGTTATGAGGAAATAACACTAAAGGCATTTTGAATAAGTCATATGGAAACCTACACTATAGGATCAGTGTCTGTGTGTGTGTGTGTGTGTGTGTGTGCGCGCGTGCGTGCACGCGAGTACACATGTATGCATGTGTGTGTGCATGTGTGTGTGTATGTGTAAATGGAGTCACCCTAATCAGTTTATATTACCTCCACTAGGTTGCATTCAGTGATACATAAAATGCCCAGTATCAAATGTATATTACCTCTTATTGAGCTGTTAGCAAATAAAGTCCCATAAACACCTAATATTACATGTTACTGTCAATACTCACATTTACTCCCAATAACTTGACAGTAAGATTTTATTGCTTAAGACACAACATATTTGAACATGGAGAAAAATAAGCTGCTACTTGCCTGGGAACTCAATCCTTATAGGCCAGATTTCATAGTGTTAGGAGGTGCTGTTCATGGGACGAGAGGAGAAAAGATCTCACCTAGTTATGAACCTTGTGAACTGCAATAATGACTGACCTGACAAGACATGCCCAGTTGTGAAATAGTGGGACAAATAATGTGGAAATAAGCAACCACTTCTTTATCGGATTTAAGGCCCACTCCACAAGTTAAACCTATACATGGCTCTGGAATCTAGGAGAAAAATTGGCTAGACAGATCCTAGGTCCTAGGGGAGAACGTAGTACTATTACTCTGATAAATGGAGATAGTGTTAAATGAAATCCTCATGACTTATTCTTATCCACAGAATAGGGCATCAGCCATCTGCAAAAAAACATCATATCACACAGCTTCTTCTTCCCCAAGCTAAGTAATCCTTGCTGAATGTGGGATGGTAGAGAGCATGTAAGACTCAGAAGTGTTCACTGACCACCAGGAACTTGTGATTTTGGCACACAGTAGAGCAAGTGCCTAGGAATTCATAGCAGTGGAGATAACATGTGCCAGACCTGCATGAGCTCAGGCCAGATAAAGATGCTGTATGAAGAGGAGCAGTGGATTTGAAGTCCTGCCCTAAGCTAAGAAGATTTTAAACCTTGCTAGGTTTTGGGTGAGGGTCATGGCTGGTTGTGATCCATGGTTGGTTGACTACTCTCCAGTGAAGACTACAGACCCGTGACTATATGGGTAAGACAGCACCTCCACTTTGTTACAGAATTATAAGAAGAGATGCAGCCGGGCGTGGTGGTACACGCYTGTAATCCCAGCACTTGGGAGGCAGAGGCAGGCGGATTTCTGAGTTCAAGGCCAGCCTGGTCTACAGAGTGAGTTCCAGGACAGCCAGGGCTACACAGAGAAACCCTGTCTCGAACAACAAAACAAAACAAAACAAAAAACAAAAAAAAAAACCAAAAAAAAGAGATGCAGTATGGGATAACTTAATATAAAGTAACATGTAAATGGATGAAGACACTGTGGCATGAACTTCAAAGGAATGTGGTTTCATCTTTAAAAAGAATGAACTCCTGTCCTGTTTGCCAGCATGAAAAAGTCTTGAGAACAATATTCCCAGGTAAATACATCAGTCACACAATACAAATCCTGCATGATTCCACAGTGTGTGAGGCCGGGGGAAAAAGTCACATACACAGAAATATAATGTCTAGGTTGGTATCTAGAGTGGGTGTGGGGTTTAAAAAAACAAACAAACAAACCAGATGGCTCCTTCCTCAAACTGGTATCAAATCTCACATATTGAACATGAATAACTTCTCACATTCTACTTCCCAACAGTGTGTTTATAGTCAACAATATTACATTTTGAAATTACATTAAAAATAGAGCTTGTAAAAAAAATAAAAATAGTGCTTGTGATAATAATTTTTAAAGAAGCTAAAATTTAGGCATTGGAGACAAAACCAGAAAGCTACAGATTCTCAAAATGGTCTCAATGAAAATAACCATGATTCAGAGTAAAATTTTCTTTTTTCTTGACTGTTCTATCACTAGGATTATGAGTGATCATTAGACATTCTTCAGATATTCATTGACATGAGTCATACATACATATATACATCTATATATGATAAGTAGTCTGTTATGCTTAGAAAACTGCATCTTTCCTTTTTTTAAAAAAGGCTCAGAATTACCTTTAATATCCTGATATCCTGGTCCCAAATCCACCTGGCCCCAAATGTCTGCTAGTGCATTTTCTCCTATAACAAATATCTGTCTGTCAAGTGTACCTGTAAGAAGTGATGAGGCAAGTACTTCTCAGCTCAAATCTAAAACTAAACTTAAAATAATATGTTTTCTATTAGAAGCAGGCTCTCTTCATATTGTTGATAGATTAAATACATGGAGGTGGTAAAGTGATATCCTTTTCTCACTTAATGATTTCTGCTGTATAATCTATATTCAGTTGGCACAGCCATACTTATTACATTTATCCTTCTGGGAATTGCATTCTGAAATTAACTGACTTTAAATACAACATTCTATTCTGATGACATTACAGGGCTGAGGCCTAAAAACAAACAACTGAGTTGTTTGTTTTATATTAAAACTCTCATAACTCAAGAGATGAAACACACTTCTTATTCTTGCTTTTCTCTTTCATTCAACATTTGCAGGAAAATTAAGTAGACAAGCCATAGATAATGAAATATAATAAAATCGGGCAATACTTTAAATGGGCTTTCAAGTCACAGATCTAATTCTTCTTAGAGATTAGCTGTCGTCAGCTTTGTACACATTTTGTTTTCAGTTTCATTTAGTTTTGTAGGACCTGGATGTTCTTTCAATTCATTTTATTTTTATTTTAAATAAATATATTTGCGTTATTGTTGCTGCCAAGTAGATCACTACCAAGAATTTGGAACCTTGACCCCTGAAGCTTCAGGCAAAAGAAAATGCTCAGCACTTATTTAAATATATAAGAATAGGCAATTTTTTTTTAAAAACCTCCAAGCACAGGAAGATGCAGGAGAGTATATTAAATACAGAACTTACATAATAATAGGGTCAACAGGCTGAAGAGACAATCTATGGCATAGAGATCTGGGAAACACTAGGATGGTAAAAATATCTATAAAAGCAAAAAAGAAAAAGAGTCAATCAGTTTAAAGGAGGTGGAGGCATGGGTAGAGCTTGAGGCAAGGAGAGGAAGAGGACTGGTATAGATTTTAATTAAAAAATAAAGCATAGATGTAAAAAAGTAAAGTTAATCATAATAATAAATATTAAAACATGTCTCAGAACTCAAAGGTGAGGGGGACTGAGAAGGGGAGGGCAACACTTGGGATGTAAATACATAAAATAATTAATTCATAAGAGATCCATCTGTTGAAAATCCAAAACAAAAGTTTCAGAAGATTGAAATGTTAGTTGATTTCACCATGGCTACATCTTGCACTGGACTGTCACATTGCAACCTAGATATTTTAGAGTTTACTAGCAACAAAATGGACACAAATGAAATGCTACGTCCTCTGGCAAATATCTTTTTTAAATTAGATATTTTCTTTATTTGCATTTCAAATAGTATCCCTTTTCCACCTTTCCCCTCTGAAAACTCCCTACCCCATTCCTCCTCCCCCTGCTCACTAACCCACCCACTACTGTTTCCCTGACCTGGCATTCCCCTACCCTGGGGCAATGAGTCTTCACAGGACAGAGTGCCTCTCCTCTCATTGATGTCTGACCAGGCCATCCTCTGCTACACATGTGGCTGGAGCCATGTGTACTCTTCGGTTGGTGGTTAAGTCCCTGGGAGCTCTGGGGTTACTGGTTGGTTCATATTTTTGTTCCTCCTATGGGGCTGAAAACCCCTTCAGCTCCTTGGGTCCTTTCTCCTGCTCCTCCATTGGGGACCTTGTGCTCAGTTCAATGGTAGACTGAGATCACCCACCTCTGTATTTGTGAGGCACTGGCAGGGCCTCTCCGGAAACAGCTATATCAGTCTCCTGTCAGTTAGCACTTGTTGGCATCCACAATAGTATCTGGGTTTAATAACTGTATATGGATGGATCCCCAGTTGGGGCAGTCTCTGGATGGTCTTTCCTTCAGTCTCTGCTCCACACTTTGTCTCTATATTTTCTCCCATGAGTGTTTTGTACCCCATCTGAGAAGGACCAATGAATCCACACTTTGGTCTTCCTTCTTCTTGAGCTTCATGTGGTCTGTGAATTATATCTTGGGTATTCCAAGCTTCTGAGCTAATATCCACTTATTAGTGAGTCCATACCATGTGTGTTCTTTTGTAATTGGGTTACCTCATTCAGGATGATATTTTCTAGTTCTCTGGAAGATATCTTAATAAAAGTAAAAAGCAAYTGGAAATGACAATACAATATGCACATATAATGCATCCATGATTGTATACAAAATTATAATCATTTTAAATCGTGACAAGTCTTCAGAGTCACATGTGAAATTGACACTTCTAATATTGCTTTTAACTTAATAAGGACTGGCCACATGTGGTTGATGGCTACTGTCCTAAACCCTATCAGAACCATATAAAAGGATAGTTGTCAGCCAGAGATATCAACTGAACACAGATTAATTTACAATAAGATGAGGCACAGACCTTCTTATCAAGGCTGGTCAAGGCAACATAGTGGGAGAAAAGGATCCCAAAACCAGGTGAAAGAGTCAGAACTCCCCCTCCCACTCTTAGGAGTCCATAACTTATACAGAAGATGCAGCACAGACCCACACAGGCTCTGTCATTGTCCCTTGACTCTCAGGAAGCCCATATGAGCCCTGATTAGTTGATTTTTGTGGGCCGTGTTCTTGTGATATCCTTCATCCCTTTGGCTCTTACAATTATTCCTTCCCATTTTCCACAGGGTTCCTTGAGCTGCGAGGGGAAAAACCCCAACGGAGGTCTACAATATGCTCTCTCTCTCTCTCTCTCTCTCTCTCTCTCTCTCTCTCTCTCTCTCTCTCTCTCTCTCTCTCTCTCCCCTCACAATTTTTGGCTGTGGGTCTCTGCATCTGCTCCCATCAGCTGCCTGTGGAAGCCTCTTGGATGACAACTGGACAAGGCACTCACCAATCTGTAAGTATACCAGAATATAATTAGGAATCATTTTAAATGATTTTTTCCATCATAGGTAAGAGGTTAGTTTCTGAATTCTTTCATGTATTCTTGCAGATTTCTAAAATAAAGTGAGTTCAAATTTTTAACTTATTTAATCAAATTCTCCTGATAAGAGCTCCTGAATTATAATCAGAACCTAATATAATGTATTTTTCCCTTGTAGTCATAATTGTGCATTTCATGGGTATTCCTTCCAATTTTCATCTGCCAGCTCAGATTTTGCAGCTGAAGCTCCACACAGTGGTAGAAAATAGAATGTAGATATGACCAATGAATTAGCAAACAAAGGGAAAAATTTCATGCCTAGACATGTTAGTTGGGGACATATTTCTTAGTTGTCTATCTTTGCTTAAACATTAATTGGAATCCATTTGGGCATTATATGCTGAAATATTCTTTAATTATACATATCGATGGCTCTCTAATCTCAGAATGTTGATCATATACCACCACAGAATCTCGTATCTGTGCGAAGCCTATAAACGATATGGTTTCTGCTCTTGTGAAGCTAAGAGCCGAAACTCGAGAGACATTCAAAAGTCTGGATTACACAGTGGCCTAGTGAGTAAGAAATGGATGTCTCTAAGGTAACCAGGAGTGAGCTGTGACTGAGAGCCACACTGAGCCTATACCAAGCAGGCACAAAGAAGACAGCACAGGGCACTTCAAAGGGCCTTTATGCTTTTTCATGTCATTCCTCCCGGTGTTTTCCCTGAGGAAACTGAAGGGATGTCTGGGGTGGAAACTGGATCAGAGAGGAGGAGAAAAAAAGTCAGCCCTATTTCCTCAGTGCTAAAGAAAAACTAGGAGCTTATCTAAGAAGCAGAAAAGGGCCAATTAAATAGGTAAGGATTGAGCTGACATCAGTGCTCACAATGAGGTAAAAGTGTACAATGGTAATTCTAATTGTACCCTAATTCTCACACCACAATGTCACAGGATTTAAAAAGTTTACCAAAATGTTGCCAAGAAAATCTAGCAATGCACTTGTATGGGCAAGTGCAGAAGAAAACACAAGTTTTCTGCCATCTATTGCACATCCAAATCTTTGGAATATTCACTTAATATTTACTGTATCTTCCATTTGGTTACAAGCATTTAAAGGCTGGAAGGAGTTAAGTCTGCTCGCATGCCCAGTGAGGGTTCAGCATCTCTCATGTGGGTAGTAACTTCAGTGCTTGAAACACACACAAAAAAAAAAATGTGACAAATCTGTCCTTCATCTTCGTCTTCGTCTTCGTCTCCATCTTCGTCTTTGGCGGCTTCTTCTTCTTCTTCTTCTTCTTCTTCTTCTTCTTCTTCTTCTTCTTCTTCTTCTTCTTCTTCTTCTTCTTCTTCTTCNTCCTCTTCCTCCTCCTCCTCTTCCTCTTCCTCCTCCTCCTCTTCCTCCTCCTCTTTCTCCTCTTTCTCCTATTCCTCCTCTTCCTCTTCCCCATCCTCCTCCTTCCCTCCCTCTCCCTCTCCTTTTCCCCCTCTCTTTCCCTTCCAGAGAGGGAGAGACTAATATTATTTTTCATGTACTTTGGTTAAGTTCTATAATCTCTATCTTCATATAAAAGTCACATGTTAATGAGTTAAACAGAAATGATATTTATGCACCTGAAGTACTTTCACGCAGAACTGTATAGACATGAATGCCAGTCCACTTATTTTATGTATTATGGCAAAGCACAATGGAGAGCCTCCGTACCCGGGAACTCTTTAACTCTTCCTTAAAGTTTGCTCTTTAATTGCTGAGTTTACATTCCATTGTCTTTGAGAACAGCCCTGTCAACTATTTACTTTCTGGTCTCTACCCAGTGCCCCATCTGTGTTGTTTGAATAGGTATGACTCTTGGGTCATACTTCAGAATACTTGGCCCATAAAGAGTGTCACCATTAAGAGGTATGGCCTTGTTGGAGGAAGTGTGCCACTATGGGCCAGGGTTTGTGGTCTCTTGTGCTAAATCCCCACCCAATGAGAAAGACAGTTTTTTTCCTTTTGCTGCCTGTGGTTCATGGTGTAGAAATCTCAGCTCCTTCTCCAGCACCAGGTCTACCTGCACACTGCTATGCTTCCTATCATAATGATAATAGATTGAACCTCTAAACTTGTAAACCAGCCCCAACTAAGGTTTCCCTTTATAAGAATATAAGAAACACCTTGGTCATGGTGTTTCTTCACAGCATTCGTTACTAAGACCCCCTCCCAGGATGTCTATGCTTCTTGCTATTATCCTTAGTTCTTTATTCTTACATCTATCTTGATGGAAATAAATTTTCCATAAAAACCTCAATGTGTCATCATAGTTTGTATAAATTGATAGAGAGCATTATTAAGATGAAAAAAATGAGGAAGACATTGGTCATCTTTCTTTACATTTCTATCCTTTCTCTAATCCTTTTTCCCCCCAGATTTTCAAATGTGTTCTGTAAACCAGCATCAAGTTCTTTGAAAGACTTTCATTTTCCTTTGCTCCCTACAGTTTTGAGGTCACTGTGGACAAGTGTCCACTAGATGGCAGCATCACCCAATTCTTCTGAGGCAACGTTTCATCGGTGCCTGGTTTTTCTCATCGTCGGCATTGGTTTCACAAACTTTAATAAAAGCGAAGGTGTTGTTTTGAAAAACATACCATCTGCACTGTATATACATTTTAGTCTACACTTTTACTCAAGTATAAATCCAATAGATAATTGCAAATGATTTCACATGATCTCATGAATGGGCCAGCAGATGTACTTGGTTTAGGGTAGGAAGGAAAAATGTTTTTAACCACCAAAGTGAGTTGTAGTAATAAGACATAATATAAGCTATCATAAAGATCATGTGTTTGGAATTTTCTGTTATTTTTATGAATGACTATTTTAAAAACATCTTTAAATTTATTTAGTGTGTGTGTGTGTGTGTGTGTGTGTGTGTGTATCCATGAGCACATACACATGTGCATTTGTCTGTATCTGTTTTTCTATGTCTGTGCATCTGTGTCTGTCTGTCTGTGTGAAGTGTATGTTTATGGGTTGGTAGGTATGTACCTTTATGGGCATGTGGTAATCAGAAGACACCCATAAAGAAAAGGGTCTCACCTTTTACATGTATGTCTCTCAAATGTATCTCAGGTCATCAGGCATGGCAGCAAACAGTTCTAATCATTGAACCATCTCATCTGCTAAGTTATAATGAAAAACCACCTTTGTGCTCACACACTTGTGATCTAACCGAGGGCTTCACATGTGTGGCCAAGCACTCTGACACAGAGATACATGCACAGGCCCCGCGTTCTTCATATATTTGTTCTACAATGATTAAATTGCCATGCTATTAGGTGCTTATAACATAAAATGTTAGATTTGTCAATACTTTGGCTGGCTAAATATCATTCTTTCAGAGTATATTTAAATGAACCATCTTTCATTGCTTCCTTTCTTGATTCTAAGGCTACATCTAAGCAATAGACGTTGAGTTAATGCCTATCATGATTCAAAAGAGGCGAGGCCTTGTGAAAGCATTCRTTTACTTCAAGAATACTAGCTTCTTATTGCCAGGGATAGACAATCGAGGTTAACTGGATTAAACACAAAAATAAAGCAGGCTAGAGTTTGTAATAGATATTTATAAGGCTGTACAATTTGTTGAGGCAGACCCAAGATTAGAAACAAATTGTCTTTCCAATATACCACATACTGGCTCTTGTTCTGCTCCTAATCAGAGCTGGAAGCTTAAGTCATTACTGTTCTCTCTTCAGTCACCAGACTTAATCAGAGACTCCTGCCAAATCTCCTCGAAGCCTCTTGAACATGTCAGCCTTGACTCACCAACATTTGCCTTCCTGACTTCAACCCCGTCTTTCCCACTTTTGAGCTCATGATTCTGAAATGAAGTCCTGTTCACAGCCAGGGACCTCCTCCCTTCTACCACTTCTGCCTTTGAAGTATTCAGGATCCCCTTGATATATATGTACATATAAATCCACTGCTCTCGAGAGCAAGTTGCTTTCATGTCTTAATGTATATATAATGAGTGATTTTGGGGGGATTATAAAGTCAGAAAAAGCACAGCCTTAGAGACTACGGGTGCTCTCCATGCCAGCCTAGGTGCTTTATACAGATAAGATAAAGCAGAAAAAATGGGAGATAGAGAGGGATTCTCACGTACCTGCACAGATGAAGAGGAAGGAAGAGAAGTCTTGTACTTCATAAATGTAACTCTACAACGCTGATCACACAGGAGGGACACAGTGGGACGTTTCCTGTCCTTCATCTTAACAGTGACAAATATCTGGAAAAATACTACAGAAAGAAGAGAAGAAAGAGAGCAAAGGGAAGAGGAGGGAAAAGGAGGGGGAGGGGAAGCAAAAGGAACCAGGAAAAGGCCACTCTCCAACAGGATTTGCTCTAATTCCATGTGCTTGCCCTTTGAGTTAGACTGATGAAACAGTGGGCATCTATCTGAAACCAGAAGAACTTTTCTAGATGAACTTTCGGGATGAAGGGCTGTAACATCTGTAGAAAGCAAAATCTGCCCTGGTTCATTCCAGAGTATCTCAGTAGAATGCGATTGTGGGTCGAAACCCCCTTGGGAGTCACGTATCAGATATTTACATTATAATTCACAACAGTAGCAAAATTAGTTATGAAGTAGCAATGAAATAATTTATGGTTGGGGGTCACGACAACAATGAGGCACAACAACGAGGAGCTGTATTAAAGGCTTGCAGCGTTAGGGAGACTGAGAACCAACCAAAGAAAAGGCCAGAACCTAGCTGGTGATTAACCAGAGCCAAAAGCTGAAGTAGAAGAAATTTACTCTCACATATTTTTTCCTTTGTTAAAGAAAGTTTTAAGGAAATTAAAAGCTCTCTTATTTTCATGACAGCCAGACGTTTAGAATCTTCTCAGGGTCCCCAACTCCATACTTTGCTTCTGTTCCTGTACAGATGCTGGAAGAACAACAGGACTCTTCACCTAATAATTACATTTCAGAAGGACTGGGCTGAACTCTTCTGAAACAGATTTTCCTCTAGAGGGAATCCCAGAGAAGGGCTTTTAAAAACAAGTATTTACATCCCAAAAGGAAAAGAAACAGAAGTTTAAAATTAAAAATTTCCAAAGTAAATGCCCTAATTAAATGAGAATCAGGGGCCTCCAGTCTGGTGCATCTAAACATAGGGGAAGGTCTTTGAGAGGTAGCTGGTAAAAGCCTTCCAGACAGGACAAGTGCCCAGTAGGATTGAACACACCCACACCCGCTGTGAGGGAGAAACCACTCCAGCAAAGCTCTCTGCCTAATCTGAAGGTCAGCAAAGGCTGGGATCAGCCGAGTCCCTAACCCACTCTCCAGACCATGTGTAAGAATGCATAGAAAGACCTGGAATTAAATTGCTTACAAAAGAGCTATGCTTTGTAGGTGCAATATGGACATCTTGGTCATATTTTTTGTCTTCTTGGTGAATAAAAATATTTGATTTTCTTTGGGATTATGTTGCTATGCATTTTTAAAGGTTTGTGGATACGCAAACTGTAATTCCCTTTCCACTTACTGTTTTGTAGCAATTTACTCTGAGATTGAAATATTCCATCCTGTAAAGAATGCCACTAAGTAAGATGGTAAACAACTCAAAACAGGTTTAGGAAGTCCCTGAAACTGACAAGATTCAACAGACTAGGAACCCTATACCTAGGACTTATTCAGAGGAGCCAAGCTGCAGAGAAGGTTGAGACTAGACCAGCCGCCTGGAAGAGGTTTGTATAGCAGAGTAATTGAGAAGGGTCAGCCTCTAACTTGATCTGTATGCAGGCCGTAGTCTTTTCTAGATCCTCAGCTTTTGTGTGGATCTCCACAACATGCTGTTGTGGGCTTTGGTGATTCTACTGTCTTTGATTCATTTCTGCTCCTGTAAGTAATCTCTCACCTTATTTCTGTAAATAACCCAATAAAACTTACTGGTTCAACAAGCTGGACTTTGGTGGTATCCATACTTTGGTCTGTCATGGACTTCTCATCTGGGGTAAGGAGGCATGTGGGTTGCATCTCTCCAGGAGATGTTTTCTTATACAGCACTCATAGAATTTCAGAGATCAGTTCTACCAGGATGGTATTGCACATTTCCTTACAAACAGTGCCCTGCTCATTGTCAGTACTTTCTTACACCATTATGTATCTAACTTCCAACTACATTGGAATGATATTTGGTGGGGGGGAAATGACTAGTTCTATTTGTTTCAACATTTTTCTGTCTTTATTATTTTTTCTTTCTAATATAAACAAATAAGAGATAAAAAGCAAAGAATTTTATATGATTTTTTTTTATATGCACGCTCACACTGTTGGCTCCAGTGCCAGGTGACCTCCCTCAATTTTATTCAAATCCGAAGCAATCAATATGGTCTGTTAAGATTTTAAAGATAATTTAGCAGAAAGATATTTTATTAAGGGTTAAGAGACACATTAAGGAAACTGTGGCATGTAAAGACTTACAGGAGTGGGAAACAATTCCATCCTAATGTCCAAGTACAGGAGGAAGAAAGACGTTGGGTGCCATGTGAGAACTGGAGCCTTGAAGAGGTAGGAGGGCCATCTTCCAGGAGGTGCAGCATCTATGGGCGCCCCGGCACAGAACTGAACAGGCCTGTTGTCTGGGGTCGCTCAAAGGTTCATCAGTCTGTCTCAAGTTTTGTAATTATAAATTAGTTAATTTTATTAAAAAGAGACTTACTGGTTAGGACCAAAACAGAGAGAGAGAGAGAGAGAGAGAGAGAGAGAGAGAGAGAGAGAGAGAGAGAGAGAGAGA
>BDUI01002852.1:56675-78318 GCA_002335545.1 Apodemus speciosus | reverse complement strand
GGTTTTATTTCATTTTCAGTCTCTTGCTTATTTTAATTTATGAGGTGTAGAGAATATTAGTTTTTAGGATGATTTAATATTTTATGTTGTAAGTGATCTTCTGTAGTCAGCTTGTTAATTAGATACTGCAGACAGGCTAGTTAATATTATGTGTTGACTCTGCAGGAAGAAAAGAAGAGAGGCTATCTCTGGTAGTCAGAAAGAATCGAAGGCACATGATCAAGGTTCTCTTAGAGACCATGTGTTAGAGGCGCTGTCCTGTAAAGCAAATTGTGTCTGACCCTTCTGAAGGCTCCCCAAGTGCGAATAATGGGAGCCCTCTCTTGCTTTGCTCTGTCAGAAGATTTAGAATTGGGGAGTTGGAGGGTGGGATCAGATAGAAACCAGAGATTTTCAATTAAATGAAGAAGCCACGTCTGAGAATACTTTTGGAAGACTAAAATCCATTAAAAATGGATCTTCCTGTGCTGATTTCTTTGGAGGACTCAGTTTGAAATGAAACTTTTCTGTTATTTCCTGCTGACCTTGTCCTCCAGAACAACATCTCCAAAGTAAAGAAATTAAACATGACTTCTCCAGAGTATTATTTATATATTTAGCTTTTWAGTTCGAGAACCTGGGAAGAGGTGGAAAACTCACATGAAGACTATAGATGTGTTTTTTCTTGTATCTATGCCACAAAAGAAMACGGTGCATGGCTCCTTTGGTTTGTGTGTGCTGTGTGGGTTGGTTTTGCTGACCAAGAGCTGGAGAACTCACCAAAGATTTATTCTGGCATACAACTCCATTACATGTGCCTTACACTGTATTTGGGAATATTAAAATTGCATCCTTAAAGAGAGATTAAATCCAAAGGTTTGTTTTAAGATGAAGTTCAGGTGCATAAAATAAAAATAAAAATAGAGCTTCTCTGCCCATGGTTCAGCTTTCAAAAGCATCCCAAGAAGAACAAATTATTTTGTGACATGAGATGAGGCTCATTGGGAAGGCTTTCAAACTAACTTTGTAAGAAAAAAATGATGGCAGGTAATCCAACTGAAACAGTTGAAATTATTTGTCCATTTTAGCAAAAATTATCTTCAGTCTTACAGCTACTGGTGTTTATTCATTTCTTAGCATTTTGTCTRGYTTATTCCATTGATAATATTAGAATGTTTAAGTTATTGCCTTTCCTGAAAGTAAYGTTATCAATTTTAGCATAATAAGAAATTGTCCTTTAAAATAGTAATTTTTTCAAAGAGAAATGAATCAATATTTGCTATTTTTTCAGGTGAACTTTATAGTCCTCATAAGTCCTTGATTAAGAAACAATGGGAGCAAGATGMCAGACTCGGGTGGGAGTAGGGGTCCCCAGCTTCAGTCCTTCTCATAGAAATGCTAACTGGCAACTATTAATAGACAAAAATGCCTTTATGAATATCCCAGAACCTGGGGTGAGGCTGAAACACCCACATTTTTTGATAACAAAACAGAGACAGGAAAGCACAGTGAAAGTGCCTGCTTTTTGTTGTAATAAATACCACGACCAAAAGCAACTGGAGAAGAAAGGGTTTATCTTTATCTTATGGGTTACAGTCCATCATTAAAGGAAGGCAAGGCAGGAACTCCAAGTAGGAACTCGAAGCAGAGCCAGGGAAGAATACTGTTTACTGGCCTACCCTAGGCTCACCTCCAACCACTTTTCTCAGAAAGCCTGGACCTACTTGCCTTGGCGTAATACTGTCCACCATGTCCTGGGCCCTCTTCTATCAATTAGAAAGCAAGAAAATACCCCACAGACCAAATTGATGGAGGCAACTCTTAAGTTGTTCCCTCTTCCCAGTTGACAACCAAAATCACCATCTCAAGTTCTAAAATTAAAAGCTTCCTTCTGACCATGTTTCTCCCTCCTGGGGAAAGCATGACACCATGGGATGGAATTCTTTTGACCTATAGTTTGGCAGTGTGGAAAGAGAGTCCAAGGCAGGCATCAAGCTTCTCTGACATTCTCAGGCACTTTCTGTCGGTCTTCCATTTTTCCTTATAGAAAACACTGGGAAAATTGCTCTCTGGGATCATCTGKAAACAGAGTAAGGAAGATTAGACTCACAGTGACCAGTGCATGGGCCTCAGCCGTGGCACTACCTTCAAGCTGGAAACCTTATTTGACAAGTAAGACAAGTCAGCAGCACATGCCAAACCCCATATAAGGAATATGCTTTGCAGTTCTGCCCAGGTTAGCTCTACGGTTAAGAGTCTGATTTGRTCACAGAGATCATAGCTGAAGGTCCAGCCCAAGGCAAAAATCCTATAATAATTTCATTGGAGATGGAGAATTAAACCTTCCAACTTGGAGGGAGGTTCATTAAAGCAAAGGATGTTAAAAGGGATATCAAACAACTGGATTTTCTAAGGGAAGGTGGAGCACACCATCCTATATGGAGGCTGGTTCAGAAGAAGTAAACAACTCAGCAGCTTCAGGAAGCCACTGAAACTGATCAGATTCACTAAGCCTCTCCTCCCCAAGCTTATATAAGCAGTAAGGACTCTAAGAATCTTAGGTTGTGCTACCTAGAAGAGGATCAGATCAGCAGAAATGACTGTAAAAGTCAGAGATCAAAAGAGAAGACAGTCAGACAAGGCAAGCAGCTTGGGAGAAATAGGGAGTAGCCGACTCTAAGAGGCTCTGCCCAACTTGCCTACCTGGAAAGGCCAAATCTCTAATTTGCTGAGTTACCTGCAGTTGTATAGTACACTCCAGGTTTCAAGCTTTTACAAACTGTCAGCCATGATAGGGTGGGCTTTTGGTGACAAAGCTATCTTTGAGTCATTTCTGCTCCTCACCCATATTCCTGTAAGCAACCCCAATAAAACTAATTGGTTCACTAATTAGACTTTGTTTGTATTATTTTTGCCAGTTTTTTATCTGGGGTAAGTAGCCATGTGTTCATGTTTCCTGGGAATAGTGTCACATGATACCTGCCTATATGTATTGCAGGATATGAGATCCTGCAATCCTGAGCAAGAAGTTAATGTAGCAGTACTCCTTAACCATGGGGCATGCCCAGTGATATGAACAAACTGTCAGAAATCTTAGCTTAATAAGAACTTCAGATATTGTTGCTGCCTGGCACCCAGATGATAGGYTTGCCTGGCTGTGCCCTGACTTCATTGTATGGATAGCAGTTTTGTCTAACCAGAAACCCTAGAAGGACATTTTATCTGTCTATAAACATACCAGATGGCCAATTTACAACCCCTGCTTTCTTGAGGAGGAACTATTTCCCAACCAAAGCATCTGTAAAAGCAGGAAGGCATATCTGCCTCTACAAATGTCCACACACTAATGTCAGGATAGAAAGATGACAAAGAATTATAGAAGAATGACACCACCAAAGAATAACCATAAAACTCAGATAACTGATTCTAAAGAAATGGAGATTTATGAGCTGGCAGACAAAGATGTCTTCTTAAAATAATTCATATCTACAAGAAAATACAACTACAAGAAAAGACAACTAGAAACCACAAAACATCAATAAAAAATTTTAGCATTAAAGATACAACTGAAAATTGTACAGAAAGCTTGAAAAAATGACTTCATCAGTGGGAATAGTGGAATTTAAGAAAGGTCATTTGCAATTATCCAGTCAGAAAAGCAAAAAGAAAGAAATACAAAGTACAAAGAAAGCCTACAGAACTCATGGGACATCATCATTTAAACATTCTCAGAAGGGTAGAGAGAAAGAAAAATGACAGATATTCTGTTTAAAGCAATAATGGCTGAAAACTTCATATGACCATCTATATTCATTAGGCCCAAAAGTTCTTAAGCAGATTGAACCACAAAGGTCTATACCAAGACACAGTATAATTAAATTATCARTAGTGAGAGACAAATGATTTTGAAAGAAACAAGAGAAAAGTTAAGTTTCAAAGACATGGGGACCTGGTAAAACTATCAGTGGATTTTTCTAGCAGACACATTGCAGTTCAAGAGAGAAGGAGATGACATTTCAAACACTGAAAGAAAAATACTCCCAACCAAAAATGGAATATCCAGCAAAGCTATCCCCAGAAATGAGGAAAGAATTTACCCAACAATGAAAAGCTATAATTCTTTGATAATAGACATGCCACACAAGAAATACTAAAGAAAGTTCTTCAAGCTAAAATGAAAACGTGCTATTAACAAACATTAATATACAATAGACTGGCATAACANTTGCCTGGCTGTGCCCTGACTTCATTGTATGGATAGCAGTTTTGTCTAACCAGAAACCCTAGAAGGACATTTTATCTGTCTATAAACATACCAGATGGCCAATTTACAACCCCTGCTTTCTTGAGGAGGAACTATTTCCCAACCAAAGCATCTGTAAAAGCAGGAAGGCATATCTGCCTCTACAAATGTCCACACACTAATGTCAGGATAGAAAGATGACAAAGAATTATAGAAGAATGACACCACCAAAGAATAACCATAAAACTCAGATAACTGATTCTAAAGAAATGGAGATTTATGAGCTGGCAGACAAAGATGTCTTCTTAAAATAATTCATATCTACAAGAAAATACAACTACAAGAAAAGACAACTAGAAACCACAAAACATCAATAAAAAATTTTAGCATTAAAGATACAACTGAAAATTGTACAGAAAGCTTGAAAAAATGACTTCATCAGTGGGAATAGTGGAATTTAAGAAAGGTCATTTGCAATTATCCAGTCAGAAAAGCAAAAAGAAAGAAATACAAAGTACAAAGAAAGCCTACAGAACTCATGGGACATCATCATTTAAACATTCTCAGAAGGGTAGAGAGAAAGAAAAATGACAGATATTCTGTTTAAAGCAATAATGGCTGAAAACTTCATATGACCATCTATATTCATTAGGCCCAAAAGTTCTTAAGCAGATTGAACCACAAAGGTCTATACCAAGACACAGTATAATTAAATTATCARTAGTGAGAGACAAATGATTTTGAAAGAAACAAGAGAAAAGTTAAGTTTCAAAGACATGGGGACCTGGTAAAACTATCAGTGGATTTTTCTAGCAGACACATTGCAGTTCAAGAGAGAAGGAGATGACATTTCAAACACTGAAAGAAAAATACTCCCAACCAAAAATGGAATATCCAGCAAAGCTATCCCCAGAAATGAGGAAAGAATTTACCCAACAATGAAAAGCTATAATTCTTTGATAATAGACATGCCACACAAGAAATACTAAAGAAAGTTCTTCAAGCTAAAATGAAAACGTGCTATTAACAAACATTAATATACAATAGACTGGCATAACAYACAAATTAACATACAACAAAATGAAAGCATACTATTAACATGCAACAATAAATTAAATTATTTTAGATTCATTTATTTTATGTGTGTTTATGTCTGTCTATATGTATGTATTATGTATGTATGTCACCACATGTATTCATACCCTCAAAGATCAAAAGACAGGATCACATCTCATGAAACCAGAGTTATGGATGGTTGTGAGCCACCATTGTAGGTATTGGGACTCAAACACAGATCCTTTGAAAGAGCAATAAGTGTTCTTGACCAGCCCAAAATTCACTTCAAAAATAAATACATGGTAGAACTAAGAATTCTCCCATAGAATGCTACACAAGTCACTTTTAACCTTGGCATATATGTTTAAACAACTATAACTGCAGTAATATGTTAGTAGACATAAAATATCAAAATATAACTAACAATCTCAATAAATGTTGTGGGTGGGCCTGGTGCAGTTCTTGTGAACCAATCCCCTAATGAATAAAATGAATCACTGGGCAAGTAGGCAGAACTTCCAGGTTGAACAGAGGAAGAGAGGAAGCAGGAGAGAGTGACTTACTTTTGGAATTGGGACAGCAGAGGGGTAAGATGTAGCTGCTAGAGTTTCCTAGCATCGTGGTGGAGCCACCACTGGAGGGATCAGATTTTAATGAGGCTTACAAGATTAGGTTTTAGTTATTGCACCCAGAGATTGAGTTGCCATTGTTTCTGAACTAAGTTTGTGTTGTGTTTTCCTTCAGGTGGCTGCTCATCTGGGTTCAAGATAGAAAGGTATGGTGGCCAAGAGTGTGTTTGCCTGAGGTACTCTCCAAAGRCCATGGGGTATTTGAAGCACAGGATTGGTGTGGTGGTAGAAAGCTAGCAAGTGGGTAGAGAGCCAYTGAATGGTCACCCAGGCCACTGGGGCAAAAACACAGTGCAAGAACATTCTGATTCTACTTTTTTAATATTTCCCACAACAAAAAAACCTAGATTGTGAACCTTAGTTGTACTTTTTTGTGCATTGTTTTGTAGGTTTATTTATTTGGTTTTATTTTTTGAGGTAGACTTTCATATACTCCGAAGTGGCCTCAGATTCCCTGTGTAGTCAAGGTTGACTTTGAACTTTTGGTCCCCATGCATATATCTCCTGAGTCCTGGGGTCACAACTGCCATACTACTTATAGAATGCTAATAATTGGAACCAGTGCTTTCTGCCTGTGAGACAAGCATTCTACCAACTGATCCAGATCCTCAGCCCTTGTTTCTATACCAAGTAAAATTAAGTAAATAGTTTTAATAATGCATAAGTGATAAAGAATGCCATTATATAACGATAAAAGGGTCAATTAATCAAGACTCTTGTAAATATTCATACACCCAGCATTGCATACCTAAAAACTTACAGCAAATATTTACAGAACTAATAGGGAAAAATGCAAACTATACAGTAATAGTAGATTTCAATGCCCACTCCCACCATCCTTGTTTTTTGAGACAGGATTTCTCTGTGCTGCTGTAGCTGTCCTGGAACTAACTCTGTAGACCAGCCTGGTCTCGAACTCAGAAACTGTCTGCTTCTGTCTCCCACATGCTGTGTATGGCACTACCACCTGGCTTTTAGTGCCCACTCTTACCAAGATAATTTAGACAGAAAATAAGGAAATAGCAAAGTTGAACTCTACAGGCCACAGGGATCTATCAGACATGCACAGAATATTCTACCCTACAGAGAAGAATACCTACTCAGTCCAAAAGTACCTAGAATTTTTTCCATAATATATCAGGTGTTAGAGCACAAAACAGGTCTGAATACTTTCAAGGAGATTAAAATCATGGCACGTCCAATGTCCAGCCACAGTGAAATGAACCTAGAAGTCAATAGTACAAAGAAAACTAGGAAAAAAGTCAGTCAAGGAAACTTAATAGCATGTCTCTGAACACCCCATAGGTCAAAAAAGCCATAAATAAACAAATGTTGTTTTTCAGGAGCTAGAAATTGGGGAATTAGGGGGATGCTGGTCAAAGGTGCTAAGTTTCAGTTATAAAAAGAGATTAAGTTCTGAACCCCAACCATGGTGATTACATTTAAAAATATATCTTAATTTAAATATTCTTTTTCTCTTCTTTTTTCTTTCTTTTCTTCTTCTCCTTCTCCTCCTCTTCCTCCTCCTTCTCTCCCTCCTCTTCCTCTTCCTCCTCCTCTTCCTCCTCCTCTTCTCCTTTTCTCCTTCTCCTTCTCCTCCTTCTTCTCCTTCTCTTCCTCCTCTTCCTTCTTCTTCTTCTTTTTCTTCTTTTCTTCTTCTTCTTCTTTGTACCAGGGATGATGGAACCCAGGGCCTAATACATGTGAGGCAAACACTCTAACATGAAGCTTCACCCCATGTTTTAGCCTTTAAAATTAATAGTATATTTTTATATATGAAATTTAAGAAAATAGGCATGAAATATTCTCCCTAAACACCAGGCAGTAGTAACAACATGAGTTATTTGATGTGCTAATTAAATCGTGGCAATCACTCTATCACATAAATGCGTATCAGATCTTTACATTATACACCTTAAAATATATGCAATTCGACAATTATGTATTCATGAAGCTGGAGTCACAGCAGCACTACGTGGTACGCTCCCAGGCATATCCCATTTCATTCTGCTTTGCTTTGCTGCAGATCTTGCAGAGTTTTTACACACTGAAGGCTTGTGCCATCCATGTGTCCTATATGTTATGAGCACCATTTTCACAACATCATTGTGCATTTTCATATCCCGTGTTTTCTCTTGGTACTTCCAGTACCTTTGTATATCTATTCATTGTTACCATATCTTTATGGTGATGTGTGATCATTATTCCCAAATTTCTCCAATGCATTGTGTTGGTGGCGACACAGACAAGAGGCATGAAGGAGAGAGAATGTGTTTGGAAAAATATCATCTATATCTTGAAGGCCCACTTCCCTAGTTCTTCCCCTCTCTTCAGGCCCCTCTGAGACACAGTGATATTGGAAGTAGGCCACTTAATTACCATCTAATGGCCTCTAAGTGTTCAAGTGAAAGGAGAGTTCAAACACCTCTTTAAATCAAAATCCTAGAAAGGATTCAGCTTTAGTAGAGAGGCAAGTCAAAAGCCAGAGTAGGCTGAAATAAGCCTCTTGTTCCAAACAGTTATCTAAATTTTTTTAAAGGTGAGTTCTGGAAGAAAATTAAAATGCTAATCCAATCAGCAAACAAAGGGTAGGAAGTTAAACAAATTTGTAGTTAATGCAGGAAAGACTTGAATGGGTCAGATCAGCTGCATTCTTTTAAGCTGAGGTCCTAAGTTTCCTCAGTCCCAAAAAACAGCACAGAAAAGGAAGCCACAGAAGAGGAGCTGGCAGAGCTTGGTTCGTGAAATTTAAGGAAAGACACTGTCTCCATAACATGATGGGCAAGGTAAAGTAGCCAAAGTTGGTGCCGAACTGCAGCCAGTGTCCCAGAAGATCCAGCTGAGATGACTGAGAAAGGTGGCTGGTGAACCAGCCTGCTTCTGTCCTGGGCTTGAAAGCCATTGCATGGTAAAGACAAACTAGGTTCACTCCTGTTTATGATTAAATCAGTTTCTCAACCAACCAAAATCAGTTTCTTTTGCCAACCTGTAACCTTAACTACAAACGGTTCTGTACTGCCTATTCAAAAAAAAAAAAAAAAAGGCAATGTATCTTTGTTTCAAAAAGTTGTTGTATCTTGCATTTGCACTTGTTTCAAAAGGTTGTTATGACTACATTGTTATGACTACCTTATGCCAACCTTGCAGTCATGTCTTTGTTTCGGGAGGTCATTATGAGTACCTTGTTTTGCATATGTTCTGCTCTTATTTGTCCACAAAATCCCCCATTTGGAAACCCCCACCCCTGACCTATAGAAACCACATCTTCCTCGCGCCCAACGCTGACCACTTGAGCCCTACCTTAGAGGATGGCACTCCATGTACATGAATTTAAAAGCCTGCTTTAACTAATTTAGCCATGATGTTTTGGGCCAGGGGTCTTTCTCCTCACATCTTTGGGATTAACAGTGGCCACACAGTAAACAACAGATTTTTCAATAGATTTGAAAGAGCCTTCTGTTAGAAGAAGATGCCATCTAGGACTTTCACGGCTAGAGAGACATCAACTCCTGACTTTGAAGGCCAGGCTAACTCTCTTCTGAGGGCTAATATAGCTGATGGCTTTAGCTCTCAGGGCCTTTAAAATTTGTAGTAAGTTTACTATGCCCATGTGTTAGCATTCTGACTAAACTCCACCCCACAGTTACCTGGCAATAGCCAGGTATGTTCCTCCCCACAGTAACCTTGCAACAGACAAGGTAGGCCTGGCCCACAATAAAAGAGGCTGCTTTCCCCCTCCTCCCTCTCTCTTTCTTGCCTCTCTCTCTTGCCTCTTGCTCCTCCTCTTCCCATTCCCTTCCTCCCTATCTACACAGCCTCTACTCTCTCCCTCTCTGTGCCTCTACTACCCTCTTAACTCCTACCCAAATGCCCTGAATAAACTCTATTCTACACTATACCATCGTGTGGCTGGTCCCTCAGGGGGGAAGGGATGTCTTGGCATGGGGCCCACTAAGACACCCTCTTCCCCAGTACCTCACCATACCCCCATAGAACATATCTTATATCTCTTTATCTTTTTATAAACACATCGCCATGTGTTTATGGAACAAGTCTGGATAACAGCACTTCTATTTGCAATGTGTTTTACTGGATTTCCTTTATATTTGTTTTATATTAGCTTACAAAGTAKCATGTTTAACAGCATTTTCATACATGTTCATTCTTGATTGACCCACCCCACTGTGCCACCCCCTTCCCTGTTCCCATCCCTACTTCTCCCTTCCCCTCTTCCATTTTCACATTGCACATACTCTACAATCTGCCCCACTCTTCTCTCTTTGAGCCTCTATTTTCCCAACTCACAGGCCCCTTTCTAGTTTCTACACATACTAACTCCTACACAAATACACAGGTATAAAAATTCGAAGCTAAGACTAAAGTCGATTACTGAGATTACTTGTCTGAAAAGTTCGCTTCATAAATCTATAACTTCTGTAGTGATTTCTCTGGTGGATCTGGTTAGAATAAATTGAAGTATACTTCCAAAAAGAATTTATTATTCTAGCCACAGGTAAGAAGAGTCATGATTTACAAAAGGAGGGCAAACTAATAGGACAATGCTAACAGGAGTCTGGGTTAAGTTGACTCCAACCCTTGCAGCTGACTTTAATTGCATTGGAGAGTACTAGAGGAGGGAACTTCAGCTGTAGCAGAAATCTAGAAAGAACTAGAATTAGCTGTGGAGCTGGGAGACTGGACTGGGCACTGCCATCTCATGATAAAACTAAAAGAAAAAATGAGGATTTAGTTTCTTAAGGGTGAACCAAGAAAATGACATTTCAGGTTTTGTTTTGTTTTGTTATTTTGTTTTTTAGAGGCAATCTACTCCTAGTGRTGATGCTATAAACACTGTTGGCATGGCAACGGATGATTTAGACTACTGTGTGCACTTAGCAGCAGGACTTGAGAGGATTGACTCCAGGTTTGAAAGAACCTCTACTGAGGGTAAAATGCTGTCAATCAATATGTGAGCTACAGAGAGATCTTTCATGAAAGGAAAAGTCAGTCAGTGCAGTAAACCTCATTGTTATCTTTATTTTAAGAAAATTTCATGGCCAACCCAACTTGCAGCAGCGGCCACCTAACCAGCCAGTGGTCATATCGACATCTACATCCACAGAAGACTCTCCACTGGTACGAGGATTGATTAGAACTGGCTAAAGGCTTCAGTGATCATTAATTTTTTTAATGAAGTTGTGTACATTCTTCAGACATAATATGTTATCAAACATTTAACAGACAATGGTGTGGTACAAACATTTTATATCTCAATGTTCACCTGACTCACTTTATTATAATGTTCATTTTAATGTTTTATTATCTGAAACCAAACTTGTAATATCTCTGAGAGTATCCTGGTATTCCGTGTGTGTGTGTGTGTGTGTGTGTGTGTGTGTGTGTGTATGCATATATATTTATATATAGGTATATATGTATATGAGTGTGTCAGTTTTTAAATCCCCTTTTGAAGAGCAAAACTCCCTTATTGGCAATAAAGGGTGAGATATAAAGAGCTCATGGGCAGAGTTAACTGCCTGAACATTTGGCAGCCAGAGTTATTCAGCAAAGGGTGGTGACCAACTGTGGTTCTAACCCCGCCACCGTGTACTGAGAGTAGCATCAGTCGCTGCTCACCTACACATAATTTACACATTTAATCGAGAGTAATAACACAGGAATAAGAGGTTGTCTTGAGACTTTGGAGAAAGCATTTTGTTTTCTTAATGTGATGGGTGACTCATTTTTAAAATCTGAAGGCTTGGTTCCAACTAGTTACAATATACAGATCTAGCGTGACTCCACAGAAATATATCATATACTTAAAATATGTTTAATGTGGCAGTGCCACCAACCAGCATATCTCAAAAGATGGCATCTTTTTCTCCTTTCCTTTTCTATCTGCTGTTTAATTTCATTACGATTTCTAAAAATTCTCTGTTAGGATACAGCTGTTCCACTGTTAATAGCCCTGAAATAGAAATGTGTTACTTTGCTTAGAGAAAGACATCTGCATACTGTAGAAAAGCAAAATCATGTGATGTGATAAATACAGGAAGATGGTTATTGGTATTTTTAATGCATATTGTTTAAGCTCAAATATGTTTGCCTTCCAGACATTTTTAGATATGTTGTTCTGATCTATGCTTTGAATCTGTGGCGCTTTAATAATGTACATTTAAAAGAAAGTAAAAAAAAAAAAAAAAAAAAAAAAAAAAAAAAAAAAAAACCCCGGAAGGTTTGCCAGTCAATCCAACACCTCCTGCTGCTCTTTGGCTAGGTTTTTTTTGTTGTTTGTTTGTTTTGTTTTGTTTTTCTAATGTTACAAGCAGAGCCTTTGATATGCTACCCAGAATAATTGTAAATAATCATTCCCAACATTTGGACCTTCTGGCATCTTTGATTCTGTCATCTTGAAATTTGCCCTTGCAATGAGTATGGCCACTTTCATACTGCGTTTGAAAATGGCAGACCACTTAAGCTCTAGCAGGGCAATAGGACAGGTTCAAAAGTTTGCAGATAGATGGATTATTTCAGGCTTAGAAAGAGAGAGAACACACATGCCTTCTCTCTTGAAAATCTCTTGCTACGTCATAAATCTTCTTATGCCTGGGCCCTATCTTCTAATAACTACATAAGTGGTCAGTCTTGAGATTCAGATTTACACGCAGAGCCCCAGCACTGACCTCACCAAAGGACACGATTTATGTAGCGGAGATGGACCAAGTATGGAATGCAATCCAGTCCCAGTGACAAGAGTCTAAACTGCTCTCATCAGACAGCTCCTGGTTAGCATTCCTGGGATATCAGTGTTTCCTTGGAGGGAACCTACTTCAGTTCATTCCTTTCACAGGTAAAATGAGAACCTAGGAAACCAGTTTACCTGGGAATTGTGCATAAAAACACAACAAAACTACCTCTTCCCCTGCTTTTCTCCATCCCTGCTGTGCCTCAAACTGGGCAATGACTTTGGAGCAGAAATCTATTTACCTGATGGTTCTGGATGGGTAGGAAGTCAAGACGGAAGTTGCTGCATCTGTTAAGGACCCCCTTGCTCAGTCATCCCACGGCAGAAGGTAGCAGATGGAGGGAGGCAGGCTAAATTTATATTTTTGCAAGGACCCATCTCCAGTGTTGCTTCATTCATGAGGGCAATGCCTTCTTAAAGGTCCCACCTCTCAACAGTGTTGCAGTGAGGATTACATTTCCAAGGCATGAATTGGGGACGAGGGCACATGTTTGAACCACTGCTGTTCCCTTCTACAATTTATGCCTTTATGGGGGCACATAACCTCTGCTCCTACCACAATCTGGAGTCCAAGAACCATGAACTCCAGAGACTTTAAACCTTCCTGCTCGAACATGGAAGGAACACTGTYTTTCTTTCTCCAGGCTTTTGGAGCCATAGAGGGACCATTTGTCTGAGATCTTTGGCCAAGTTAGAAGACCCAGATCTTCTCTGGCCCACAGTCAGCCCCAATATATTTAAAAAAAAATAAAACAACCAAAATAAAATGCTCATCAGACTCTATTCAATAGTATGAATCCCTGAAAGCCACACATGCTAAAATGAGCCCTTCAAGCCAGAGAAGGAAAGCAGCGCTATTTGACAAATGGTGTTGGGACAAAAGAGTAGACATCTGGGGAAAAAATAAATAAATTGGCTYTATATTTCCCATCACATGTGGTAATCGATTTTAAGTGAATTGAAAATCTAGATAATAGAAGTATAAACATTAAAGTGTGAAAGAACACAATACAGTTTTAATCCATGAGAAGATTTTTTAAACCCATGTTCAAAATTTAGGAACCATTAAAGAAAATGTTAAGAAACATGAGTTTGTAATAATAAAAGCTTTTATATGACAAATACACACACACATCACACACACACATCACACACACAAATGCACATACACAGGTGTGTACACCCCATGCATGCAGCCATATAAGCAAAGTCAAATATAGGATATGCACAAATTAAAAAGCATTGCAACTTATATGAAAAATGAGGTAAAAGCTTCCACACAGAGAGAAATGAGAACTCAATAAGCTAACAGAATTTTTTTTTTAAGTGGACAAAAGATTTAAACACACAATTCACACAAAATGAAACACAAAAGGCTCTTAAGCATTTGGAGAGCAGCTCAGCTACAGTCATAATAAAAGAAATGCAAATTAGAACTATATTGAGATACCATTTTTTGCCTATCAGGTTGGCAAGAATCCAAAAGCTCTGATAATACACGCCACTAGAAAGGCTGTAGGATAGGGGCTCTCTGATACATCGCTTGTGGGAGTTTATGTTAGCATAACCCCATATGGAGAGCAATTGAACAAAATCTATCAAAATTACAAATGCATTTATCTTTTGCCCCGGCAGTTTTACTAGCAAATAAATGGATGGGCATATGATGCTGAAGGTATTCATCACAGTGTTATAGTAAGAACAACAACAACAACAACAACAACAAAATTTTTTTTGAAATAGCCTAAATTGTTAAATTCAGTAAGTTGCTAAAAGACACAGATTAAAAAATTGATACATTCAAACAGCACAATACTATAGGAGTTGAAAAATAAAAACTGTGACCAGACTGTAGTAATATGGTAGCCTGTCCGAGAGATCTTGAAAAATGAAGAAAAAAAGAAAAATGAAGCAAAATGCAGAACAGCATGAAAGAAAACTGCCATAGAAGAAAACAGGCCGGGCTTCTGAACATCACRTGACTGTTGCACTCAGACACTCACCGCAGCTGGAGGCCCTTCACAGTTCACCGCGGGTGGAGGGGGTCGATGAGGCCCCACCCCTCGTTGTGGAACTATTGGGACATAATGTCTGCCGGGGAAGGGTATCATTTTCTTCAGTGGCGTTGCCACCAGCCTTGAAAGGATTGCAATCCCAATTAAACTCGATGAGTCCGATGAGTCCGGAGGTGCGGAGGGGTGGGGGGATGATGTGAGTAGGAGGGAGACTAGTTGGGAAGAAGGGTTTCAACAGGAGAAAGAGAGAGGCAAGGTGTGTTGGGGGGGGGGCAAGAAAAGATACGTAACCCGAGAAGAGTTACATTCAGGGATGGGGAAAACTGTAAGAGAACAATAATAATAATACAGATTTATATTCTTCTAGATGACACTGAAAAACTGGAAGAATTTACAAGGAACTAAATAAGTGTTAGTGAGAATTGAGTAAGGGTGGCGATTGGTCAGTGGGTGAAGAGTTCTTGCTTTATAAGCAGAAAGACCTGAGTACCAATTCCCAATACCCTAATAAGAAGCCCCCAAACCCAGGCACACTGTCTGTGTCTGTCTGTGACCCCAGTCCTGGGACTGTAGAACAGGGCTTCCTGAGAGCAGGATGACCAGGCAATCTGGATGAAAAGGCACTTCCAGGTCACGGTGAATGAGACTGTCTCAAGGGAGCGGTAAAAGATAATGCCTGGCATCCTGCTCCGTCTTCCACCTGTACCTACACGTTCCATGCACACACCACACATACACACCACACGCACATCACATACACAAAGGAACAGGGTAAGGGAATTCAAGTTGTGTGGTACCCAATTAACAAGATTTTACATAATTTTTTAATATTTATACTGATGTTACATATACACACATGCATAATGCAATAAATATATATACATATATTTTACAATGCACAAATTACAAAAATGCACAMATATATGAACTTAAAATTACATTTTTAAATTAAAAAATAATGAATTCTCTGTYTAATTCTGAAAAGGTCAACTAGCTTAGCATGAAGGTTAAGAGTCTAAATTAACATACTACTTCCCAGAGTCTTGACACATTTTGTTTTTCTTTCCCTCCTTCATTCATAAATTTATTTAAAATTTTCTGTATAATATATGCTGTGCTAAGTTCTTGAGCTGCATGGAGACGGGCCACTTCCTGAATCGACATTCTAGTCCAAGGCCTTTTCTATGTGAGGTCTGGGGAATCCCATCGTATACAAGGTCTTTGGGACCCACATTAACCATCTTAATTTTATTCATCAGCATTTTAAGTTTGAGAACATTCGATCTACATTGGCAAAGAGTTCAAGAATTCAATAGCCTTGATTCTTGTGATCTAAGATATATACAGACTGGAGACACTTTTGGTCTTTCTCAATGACACCRCTTTGTGAAATTCCACAGTATCTTTTACTGTGCATAATCCAACGTAATGTGAAACTCTCTTCCAGGTATGGCCCTTGCTCAAGCTTATCCAGGGGTGTAGTACTTTCCTGTGGTTTGTTCTGATGCCCTTCACCAGTGCTCTGGGATTGCATTACACACCACGTTTTACTCCTGTTTTCCCATTAGTTTTATTAGTTTGTATTCCATGCTGATCTCTGTTCCATGGTCATCCTAGCACCTTGAGTAGCATTCTTTTCCTCCTTTTTTTCTCCTTCCTGGAACCAAGCAGGAGGGACTCAATGGAGAAGTCAAATCAGTTCAATGTGCGTTTGTGATTTTGTGATGGATATGTGCCTATCTGTAACCAAAACAGTATATTTATTTCTTTTTCTTTTCTTGCTCTTTCTTTCTTTTATAAGTTTTTGAGATAGGGTTTCTCTGTGTAGCCCTGGCTGGCCTTGAACTCACTCAGAGATCTGCATGCCTCTGCCTCCTAATTGTTAGGATCAAAGGCATGCACCAGCAAAGGCAGAATATTTCAAGGCTTAACCCACTCAAAAACAAACAAGCTAACATACAAAAAAAATAAATAAATCAATGCTTTCACGATTGTCCTTGTACAATTGTCCTATAGACCTTCCACAGTGATTGGAATGTCTGCAACTGTGCTGTCCCATATGGCTCCTGATGTACCTGTTAACCATTTGTAGCTTCTAAGCACTTCAAATACACCCCGTGGAACTACAGAATTATATTTTCATATTTTTTCAACGAATTTAAATTTTAAAAGCTAGCAGAAAAATGGGAATATGTTGAGCTAAAGTATATAACTTTGAAGAGAATAGCTTGCCGCTGACACGGCAGGTTGTATGAGTGAGAGGATCGAGGTCTTAAGATCTCTGAGCCTTGGGCACCCCAGGTGCTGAGGCTGCGCCCCTGGGCATGAGGACTGGACAGTTGTTGGCTAGCTTCTGAACTCGGCGGAGCACAAAGCATCTGCCCCACACTCTATCCTGAAAGCCAATAAGCACAGAGAAACTTTGCTTAGATCTCTAAGCAGTCACTTTGGGGCTCAAATCTAAATTCCTTCCCATTACTGAGTACAGAGCACAAGTCCAGGGCATCATGAATGCAAGGCTTCGGAAGACAATCCTAATTCTAGATCTCACTCAAGGGTAGAAATGAAATCCTACTGCACAGACCTCCGGGGCCACGCAGGTTAGCTCACAGCTTGCCTACAGTTGCATTCGAGAATGACATCTTCATTAACAGGTAAGAAGGCTTGGATAGAACAGAGCTGGTAATCTCCATGTCTAACTGGTTTGCCCTCCTTAATGTTCTCATTTCTTAAACTATCGGGTGCACAGCCCCCACCGTACTATTCTGAGCTCACTCCTCTGTTCAGCCTTAACACCACAGCCAAACTTACCTGAGTATGCATACTTAAACCTGCTCCAGCCCCTCCCACATCCATGCCTTTGCTCAGACTGTCACCAAAAATGCTACACTCAAGCTTCCTTTTCAAGCAACACCCCCCCACACACACACACACACCCCTTGTGGCTAATTTGGTATATGAGCTCTCTGAAGTCATCGTCCCTGAAACCCGCAACCACGTTTGTCCCCACTTCATTGGTGTCCTATAAAACCTGGTTCCTGTGGCTGTTTGGGGGCTTACATCCTTCTTTCTTATTTTGTAACATCAGTGAGTTTCTCTGATCTTGCCTCTTAGCTTGTGACAAGCTCAAAGGTGGGGCTTGTGCTGTTCATATTCTGTACCCCTGACTGTGTAGGCACACAGTCGGTCTCTAAGAATTTTAACTACTACATCAAAGGAAAAATTGCTGTATCCAACAGAAGAATTTCAGTGATGATTCAGGAAAAGGAGATGCTCTCAGCAATGACTTGCAATATGTATATAGGTTTTGTCTCATATACAATATCAGTTTTTAGCTGACACTAATACTTAAGTTTAGGGAAATTCATATAAAGATTTCTGTCTCCAGATTTTCTTGAAAAGCACAAAATCAGATACAACCTACTGACCAGGTATTTCTCTCAGGCAATTTGCCAGCTCTCCACAATTCCTGCTTTGTTCTCTGTAAGCACTGAGCTGACATTGGTTTTCCATATGCACATCAGATATGAACAAAGTCTATGTACTTTGAACAATGATAATGATTTACCCGTGCACTTATGAGCTTGTATTGTCTGTGTTCAAAACATACTGATTCTGATTACTATAATGGTTATGATTTTGGCCTGCTATATTTTTCCTTTTTCTTTCTTTCTTTCTTTTTTTTTTTCTGTACTATTCACCCAAATCCTGGGAGTACAGCCCATGCCCAGATATAAATAAGATTTAAATCCTGTTAAAAGAGTGTGATAGCAGATTCAGGTCCATCGTCACAAAGTCAGCAAGTGTGATTTTATAGATATTACATTAATCAAGGAGCTTGGAGCAGCAGGACAAGAGGCTTACTTGTTGAAAGCGGGAGAGACAGACACTTGAAACAGGAGAGAGTAGCACCTGCATGATATTTGATGTTAGCACTTCACGGCACATCCATTGCACCCTTTGTGTGAAGATTGTCAAGTAGATATCAATAAGCGATTGAGTTTCACAGTCTTTGATGAGAACGGAGGCTGTTTTCCTCATTGTCCATTGTCCAACAGAGGAAACTGAGGCACTATCTGTTCATGCTGGTGTGCATGGTAATTTAATTATCCTCCTTTCAATCTCTCCCTCCCTCCCTCACTTGCTCTTCCTCTTTGGTTTTAAGGTGATTTATGTTAGATCAATTTAACTCACTCCCAGAATTGAATCAATACCACCTGTAACTCCCAACTCTCCTCAGCGAAATCTTAAGCTTCAGAAAAATGCAAGTACTAAAGCACACAAAGAGGTGAAATGTAAAATCAGATAGGCCTCTCTGACTTGTAGACAAATACCTGAATTTATTTATTTACCTTTTGTTATTTATGTATTTGTGTATGTATGTATGTTTGTTTTTATTTATTTATTTATTTATTTATTTATTGTTTCTTTTCTTTTTTTTTTCGAGACAGGGTTTCTCTGTGTAGCCCTGGCTGGCCTCGAACTCAGAAATACGCCTGCCTCTGCCTCCCAAGTGCTGGGATTAAAGGTGTGCGCCACCACTGCCCGGCTTATTTATTGTTTCTTGAGATATAGTCTTTCTATGTGCCCCGGGTGTTCTGGATCTTCTGAAGACCAGGCTGGCCTTGAACTCAGAGGTCTGCCTGCCTCTTGCCTTTAAGTATTTCAAATTTCAAAATGTTCACACTCAGTTGTCAGTAGTCCCTCACTGTCTTCTCTCTCCTCTGCACATTTCCTCCACTAATTAATAATAGCATTAAGGGAACATCTGTGTTCAGAATTCACTTCAATGCGCCACACTTGCACCGTTTGGAGAGAGAGTTCTTAACTTCTTTGACCCATGGAAAGTTCACCGTTTTTAGAAGTAGATCTTTTAGCTAAGTCAACACTTCAAGTATCCAGCATGTGCTTTTAGTTCAGAAAAGATCAGTGTTCTGTCTTCTACTGTTAAACCCATTAACCTAATCACATTACAAGCGAGCCATTCCAGGACACCCAGTAAGCATGCTAGCCTCATGAACATAGGATTTCTTGAGTGTAGGCTGTTTTGGCATTTTGAGTATGATCTGGCTGTCACTTCTTCTTTGTGATGATCAATCTCACCTCTCGTGACGTCTCCCTGACCGGGTAATTGAAAACAAGTAGAAAAGGCAAGAGATAGTCAATCACAAGTGGGCTTGGTGACCTTTTACCCCTGGAAGGGTGAGATTAAATGCCATCAGACAAAAGTAATTTATAGAGCTCTATCCTATGTGATTAGGGAACCAAGAAAAAAAGAAAGTGGCTATATAGACCTACCTAGACCATCATGGTTGTAGGGAAGAAAATACATAAACATTTAGTTTGTGTTTCCTGTCTCTTGTGAACTCTGATATCCTCAAATGACAACATTTGTCTAGTTCCATGTGGAATTTGGATGCTCAACATTTGCTCCCAGGGAACAAGTAGAAGTTATGTCAACATCGGCCTGGGAAAATCATTAGCTGCCATTTCTCCCCTCGGTGTATATCCTGAATGTCCCCAGCCAAAGCTCTTTCGGACTCAGCGCACTCACGCACATGGTCTCTGCTCACAGCTCCTCCCCGGCATTCACCATCATTAGATCATTAGATCATGCTACTGGCTCATCAGCTCGTTCTGCCTGTCATCTCTTCTTGTACAGGTGACCTCCCCTAGCTCATTTTATGTCCTGTATTTTTCTAAATTACATTGTTCTCTGGAGTCTGTTGCCCAGCTGAAAGAGTTACAGTTTCTTTCTCTGTTAGTTACTGCAGGTATCAATCATCCCGTAACCACCTGTACTAGCGTTAACCTTCTTCCTGTCTTCCAAATCAAAACCCATTTCTCACTTCCATATGTCAACACGAGCCACATGCGTTGATTAAATGTCTTTCATTCGAAAGCACACAGTCCTGCCTTCTTGCCTGTGTCTGAATGCCTCCCATATGCCCTGCATGCAAGCCTGATTCTCATGTTCCCTTCCTCTGGAAAGCCATTCTTCATTGTAATAAGTCGCCCAAAGTAAATGTATTCATCATCTTTCTCTCTGACAACCATGTTTCTCTACTACGGGAAATTAAACACTGCAGCATATGGCCCGAGCAGCAAACTTTAGTGCTTGCTCGCTCAATTGTTTTAACACATTGCCGCCTTCACATAATATTCTGTTTGCCACTAGCATGTCAGGCTTCCACTTGACATATGCATTAGACATGTTAATGGCAAGAGAGAAACCAACTGAGGCTGACAATATGACGAAAGAAGGGTAAGTGCCTATTAATTACAAAAATCCACTTTCCCCACTCCTTAGCAGAGGAAGATTAAAAAAAAAAAAAAAGAGCGCCTTCAGTGCATGCCACCACATTAGCTCTCTGTCGTGCCATCTGACAAAAACTGTAAACTCTAAGTACAATGGAAGGACTTTGTAGATTCAGGAAAGCCAGTATAAAGGATACCAGGACTCTTCCCACTGTCGTGGAGCCTACTGGCCGGCTCAGTCTGCTTCCTGGCATGTTGGTTATAAAACCAGTATGCTCCCAGTGACTGATCCCTTTATATCATCCAAACACCTCCCCTACTCATCCCAGATCTCTCTTTTATGTTAGCAAGCGCACAGCTGTTGTGAAAAGCGCTTCATGTGAGAATATAGAACACTGAGAATAACAGAACACTGTTTGCTTCCAGGTCACTGTTTCTGAGATTAGCTCATGTAATTGATTATGAATCTCTGTGTCTATTGTGAATCTACTGACTCTGAACTCATCTTTCAGTGAAGTCATTCTGATCTCAGCATTTGTTTACAGACTTTAGTCATTGACTTGCAAGCATTTTTCAGGTTTTGTTAATCTGTATTTTTTTCAAAATAATATTTTTATTGATTCTTTGGGAATTTCACATCATACACCCTGATCACACTCACTTCCCAGTCCTTCAATGTCAGACACCACCCCACCCCCACCCCCGTCCTTGTGAC
>BDUI01002852.1:46083-56629 GCA_002335545.1 Apodemus speciosus | reverse complement strand
TAATGAAGAAGAAGAAGAAGAAGAAGAAGAAGAAGAAGAAGAAGAAGAAGAAGAAGAAGAAGAAGAAGAAGAAGAAGAAGAAGAAGAAGACTCCAATTTATGTAGTCCATACACTTACTGGAGCATGGTCAAACTCCTATTGGTCCACCCCTAAAGAGTCTTTTATCTGCATCTATGCCAGAAGCCATCAATTGTGGAGAGCTACACTTGAGCATCTTTATTGTAATTTTAAGAGTGCTCTTTGATAGTTTCCTTTTTAGGTTGTTACAGTTTGGGCGAGGGGAGGTGTGTGGATAGGGGTTGTCACAGAACCCTTTCATGTCCCACTTTCTCAATTGTGTGTCTGCCACCATAGATATCATGTCAAAGTAGGTTCTTTGCTCTTTACAATCAGCTGGAGCTCAGATCCTCGTCTTCCTCGTGGTTTCTGGCAACAACACAGACCACGAGCATGGTCCCTGGTTGCAGCAGGACCATGGATCCAGCAGTTTATGGACATCTCCTTAGTCTTCAGTGGCAACACAGACTATAGACATCAACACAGATGCTGGCAATAGGAGCACCTTGGATCCAGATATGGCCCTTGGCAGCATCAACGGCGCAGACTTCTCCATGGCCTCTGGTAGCCACAAAGGACACAGATCAGATCAATATGGCTCCCAGGGACAGTATGGCCCATGACCAGCAACATAGTCCCCCCAGCCACATTATGGCCACTGACCCACACATACTTGACCTTCAAGGAGGTCCAATCCAGGAAGCGATCCTCATCTCATTGCCCAGAATCAAGGTGATCCTGCAACGTGTTGGGGGTTGGGGTGGGGACTGAGTCTACATCTGTGTAAGCTTCAGGCACACCACCCCATGGACCCCACTGGGCAGCTACCTGTTCCACTGTTGACCTCAGCCCTCTCTCACATCTGTCTCTGCCATCACATCTCCAGCTCTGCCTCTCTCCTAGACACATGCATCACTCTGATCTTCCATCTTTCCCCTTTCTCCATCACACGTTCATTCAATGGCCTCTGATGGCCCCACAGTCTATATTTTAGAAAATCATATACTGTACTTATAATTTCTGTACACATGCATATCTTCAAACAGTAAAAAGTTTTAAAGGTTTCCAGTGGATACTCTACTATGTTTTCTTTTGCCTATTGAATTTTCTTTATTCAGCCAGAAATTATATTGAATCATGTGATATATTTGACACCAGAGAATATCCAACAGCCAGCAAGTTTCCTAGAAGCTCTAAGTCTGAGACTTCTGTATTTTTTACACTTCCAGAGATCCTGAAGTTGATGGCTCCTGAAGGCATGTTCCATGTCAATGACAGCATGGTCTTGAACTTGGTGCCAGGCAATAATTTTCCAAAGCTTAATTGAAAGGGATATAGAGTTATCCTAATGTCCATCCATGCCTCTGACTCTCTTAAAATCTATCTTAAGATTAAGGTACATGGCAGTTATCCTTCTGACCTCATCATACTGGTCCTGTTGAATTGCTTTTGCATTGAGTTCAATATCATATGCATTCAGTGAGGGACACTGTCAGAAGCAGTCCTGACAGTTGCTTCCTGTAGAGATGTTGCTCAAGTTTTTACCCGCCCCACTACATTATAAGGACCTATATGATAAATATCCCCTAGGTTTCCATTACACAAAGGTCTGGGCCACCCCTGAGCATCAGTTTTATCTTATAAGGAGTAAGAACATTGAATTCTGCTTTATGCATTGCCTATTAAAGAACTTGAAGCACATAAGTAGGCCCCCAGAACTTCAATTTTTGTGTCCCAGCCTGTATAATGGTATTATCCCCACCCCAGTCCAAACGGGATTTACTTCTTCCTACTCTTATTTTCTCAACTATTCATTTTTAATTGAATTATGTATCATAAAACAAATGAACTTGTGCAAAGGCCTTATGTTTTTCTAGAAATGAATTAGCTATTATGAAGTGAATATGTGCCCAGAAACTAGATGCTAGCTTGTACTCCCATTCATTTTTGCAGATTATACTTGTTTCATTTCAGCAGCAACAAGAACAAAAATGATACACCAGGAACCCATGCTTTTTGTGTTTGAAGCCATGCAGCACCAATGTAGTTTTTAAAGATCTGTTTTACAAAGAAATACAGTTAGCCTCTTCATAACAGTACTATAAAAGAGACATAGGAATGCATGCATACTATAATTTACAAAGCCTCACAAATAATTACATGTAAAAATACATAAGCATTAAGATGCTACTGAGAACTGAGCTACTGAGAACAAGGAAAGTAATTCAGATGATCTACCAGCCAGAATGAGACAGTAACAGTTCTGCTGATAATCCCAAAATMAATAGACATGTCATGTTGAAAAGTCCAAAATTATCGAAATCTGTATTCATTCATCTATTGGTTCCATAAGCTTGAATTAAACAATGTACTAAAAGAGAGATCATGAGAACAATAGGTCATGGCTCACTGTGATGGAAGATAGGAACTTTATAGGCTCTATGCTGGAAAGAGAATCCTGCAGGGTTTGATATATCTGTGGAAGACCTAGGAAAGATACAGTGGCATCCCAGAATATTCTTAACATCACAGCTCAACCTAACTATTAAAAGGTTCAAAATAAATGTTGAGTGGCCCAGGAGAGCACATTTTGCTGGATGAGAGACATGTCCCTGGGGTGAAGATTGGACACTTGAAACTGTTTCTTTTCCAATTGGCACCAAGCAAGCAACTGAAATAACCCACTCAGTGGCATTCCGGTAACCAAAAGTGCTCATGGTACTCACACAGCAGTTGACAATACTGAAACTATCATAGCCATTATTTTCTTCTCTTTTTTTACCCATGAAGATCTAGGATCCTTTTTTTTCTTGGAGAAGTCCGACAAGAATCCATTTGGTTTATCTTTAAAGTATCTCTAAAGGGTTTTTTCTCTCTGATATTTTCATTGTGTGAGTTTAGCAACACAGAGAAACTTCACACGCCACCATTCAGAATGTCAGAAAACATAAATTTCTTTTCAAGATTCATTACTCCATGCCATATACTTAGATTAAACCACAACCCAAGACTTTCAGGGTTAATACTTGTAGCCAAGAGATTTTTTTTGTTTATTTCAATATATAACTATAAATCGAGGCAGAAAGCAACCTATGAAATTGTTTGAATGAGGTGAAAGATCAAAGCCATTGAGCTGACTTGTACCTGGGACAAGATGCCAGTAAGTTCAGTCTTCAAACAAAGATCTAACAACCTGTATGTGGCACACCACTTAGGTGACTGCTCAGCTGTCCCTGGTGTTACCCACTAATGGATCCCAGGAGATCCATTAAGGACACTACACTGACTCCATTTCAAGACCACTAAGGTCTGAAACTAATTTTGAGAAGACAGACAAGAGTCTATTTGGATTTTGTTGTTTGTTTGTTGTTTTTTAATATACAAATGTAGCTTATTTGGAAGGCTTTTAGCATTAAACATACATACAAAATGGATCTCTAAATCTAGAGAGTTCTAATGTCTTCCCTCAGGAAGGCTGATTTGAAGACTGACTCAGAAGGATTGAGCATTTATGGTCTTGGTGCCTTAATAGCTCTTGACACAAGACTATGAAAACTAAACAGGAAGTATACAGGATGACTACTGTCAAATCTGATTTCTCCAGGAGTTTCTTGTTTTTGTTATGCATATCTGGCTCCACTAATACAGTTTCAGAACTACATCTCAGATATTGACCAGAAGTGGGGACCACAGCACTTCAGCACATTTGTAAACTAAAAATGTTCTGAGTTCTTTTCTCTTTGTCCCATTTTGACCAGAATCTTGTGTAGCAAACACTTATACTTGCTCAAGAAGATTTATTATTCCTTTCTCTCTTCTAGGAATCATGTGATTTGTTTTGGCCAGTTATGTACAAAAATATGTAAAAATTGCTTATCTACTTATCTGTCTTCTCCTTTGTGGCCACGTTGACAGAAGAGAATGCTGAACTCTTATATAAAGAAAGACAACTTTGAAGTTTCCCAGACCCCCAGCCTTCATTGTATGAATAAGAAGCAAGCTCTTGCTTGTTGTAAGGCACTGTCAATTAGGATGCTGTTTGCTATCCCAGCAGGAACTAGGGTGCTCTGATTAATGTACCCATATCTTGGTTATTGTGCTGCCTACTAAACCCAACTCATGATCCTATATTTTCCTAAATACAAAGCAAACATAGCAACCAGACGTGAATTTTAGGTTTTTACCTTGACCTTCTCCTACGTACAGGACACACATCCTATCACCAGTGTGTGAATTACAAATATTGAATATTCCAAAGACTCCTTGATAAAACTATCTTTCTGAATAATGTATTTGATCATTCCAAAGGTCAGATAGTCGACACAGATTTCACAAGAAACCACTTAGGGCAGGAACTATTCTATATGCTGACAGTATAGAAATAAGCAAAAGAAAAAAAGAGTTCTATCAAAATTTTGACATAGCAGGAGATATTATATACCAAACAAAAAATATATAAACTCAGTAAGATAGTGAAAACAAATTGGAAAATCTGACAGTGAGTGAAGGAGACATGTACACTATTTTATCTAAGAATGCCTTAAAGAAATGACATTCAAGCTGATACCTAAAGAATCAGGAGACTGCAGTAGGAAGAGGTTTCCTGCCAAAGGGACAACAGATACCAAATCTCTGAGATGAGAATCATCTTGGCATATCAGAGAACCCACATAGGAGGCTGGTGTGGCTGCAGCACAGTAGGAATGACAGAGAATTGAAGAGAAATGGTGAAAAAGAAACAAAAAAGTTACATCTATAAAATCACCAAGGCTTAGAGTGTTCTACATAGGAGGGGTGCTCTTGCATGCCATGACCTACATTTGGAATAGATCACTTTATGTGTAGAAAATGGATGGCGGAGAGAAAGAAAAACATGCCAGCAATCATTTAAGAGGAACTGCAGTCATCCAAGTAGGGTTGATGGAGAGGCATAGCGATGTGACTCGAGCTGTATATCAATGGTCCTCAAACATGCCTGCAGCTATGAGCACCAGAGATGAGACATCTTAAAATTCAGATCAATTAGGTAATAATCACAGAGGATAGGACACAGCTTAGCCTTGAAAACATTTTTCCTGGGTGATTGATTTCAATGTGAAATAAGGTTGGGAAGGACTGATGTGAAGTATTTAGAAGAGTCTCACAGGGATTACTGATAGACTGGAGCATGGAGAAGTAAAAAAAAAAAAAATTGAAGTACTGATGCTGCCTGAACTTATGATATGAGCAATTGCATGCACATTAATCCTATTTACTGAAACTGGGAGGCTTGAGGTGGGAGGTGTCCAGTTTTGCATGCAGAAATTTTGAGATGTTTGCTAGACGTTTTATACTATATACTCTATGTAGGTTGACATCATGCAGGCAAAAGAGCAATCAAGGCGTCTCTAAAGATATAACTCTTTGAGACATCATCATAGAGATAGCGTAAAAGCTTTGGGGAAAGGAGAAGCCAGAAGGCAAAGGGTAGCCTGAGCAAAAAAGAATGTTCAGAGGATTTAGCCTTTGGAATAACCTGTCATCTGAGTCTGAAGATCCTCTTAATCTTGCCTTGATCCCTTGGCAAGAAGACAAGGAAGAATCATTTCCTTTCTAGAACATTCATGTGGTCTCCACTCTGCTGTTTACTCTGACTTCTGGTTCCATATCCCAAGATATTCCCTGTGGAATTGTATGCAAAGCCCCCAGTCAAAGTCTGAGAGCTCTCAGATTCTGGCTCTGCCTCTTCCTAACTTTCATGCAAATAGAAAGTGTCCAGTGAGGCTGTTGGAGCGCCAGGCACTGAACCAGTTCAGCTGAATGCACCCGGCTTAACTCCTGGTTGAGGTGCCAGCCTCTTTACACGGGTGTACCAAACAAATGATTCTAAGAGATTCAGATATTGCTGCCTTTCTTTTATTGTTTACCATCCCTTGTAGAATTTATTTCTTAATAAAATATATTTCTTTCAGATGCCCAAGTTAGCACTGTTCTTTCACCGTTTTGACTCAATTTTTCATTCTTTTGTATAAGGAGTCCTAAAGTCAACTAATCTGTACTTGAATCAGCTACACCATGGCAATTCTTCACTTTGCTACTTTGGAACCGTGTTTTGTATCTTCTCCAAGCCTCAGCTTTCCCATCTAGAACAAAGGGATTCTAGCTAACCGTATTGACCTGAGAGTTATTAAACAGGTCGGTGTAAAACACCAGGGTAATAGACCTTACATAAGCAAATGGTTGCTGTACAACTAGTGCATATGCCCACTGGTCCAAGGTCTCTGTCCTCTCTGGGTCCTGGAGCACTGATTTTAAGCTGTTCTTAAGCATCAATAGTTTCTGCTAGTGGCCCCCGGTCCATTTCTAGGCATATGCCATTACCGATACTCTTCGGTTTTTCTATCGAAGTGGCTCCATATCACCCTGTCTGCAGGCTCAGTTACGAATTAGAAGCTTGCCTCAGAAAATGACAGTTGCCCAAGTGGCTAGTGTTCTCATTTTCTCCTCCTTGACTTCATCTTAGCAGCTGCATGCACTTCCCATGTTCAAGCTAATGAATCCATCATCTATGGTTTCCCCCAGGGTGACTTTCCAATGTTTCCTTATTATAATATGGTATCTTTAATCATATTTAATCACACATTGAGATGAAAATACAAACAACTCCCATCTGAGTATAATAGGATCTCTTTACATATTATGTGTAGCCCTTTTAGGGTGTTCTCAAAAAGCAGAATGCAAAGTGTCTTTAGCAACTTGAATAGTAGTGGAATTATGGGATGTGAGTGTTTAGAGTTATTGACTCTCCTGAACTAGTTAAATTATCCAATAATCTATGTCCTTGAAACCATGTTGAGAATATTTTTTCTTTTGCTACAAAAGGCCATTTTTATTTACTTGAGCTTTTCTGGAGGGATGGAGAAGGGGTGAGAAAAAAATGTTTTAACAACATAACCAGAGGGGAAGGTTAATGAATGTGTTTAACAGTTTCCTCTTGGAAACAGCTTCTTTCACAATTATGTTAGCAAAAGAGGCTTTTTGAGGACATGTAGAGTCTTCTAGCCAAACGTCTCTTATGATCTTCATCATTTATAGAGTAAATCTTAGTGTGGGCCAAATAATCTAAAACTGATTTGTGCAATTCCACATCCACCACGGATGTGGAAAGCTTAGAAGTTTTGACGGCACAACGGCTTCCCAAGCCCAGCTGATGGAGTACAGCATGGGAGATTAGCTACACATGTTCTCCATCAACATAATCATGCTGGTGAGATGCCTGCATGTCATCATATGTGAGCCGGTTAATAAAAACTGGTGTGATAAAAATAAACAGTAAAGTGATAGTTTGATTCTCAATCCAGCCCTTCGATCTGTGCTTGGGAGAGAGCATTTGCAGTGTTCATTCTCCCCATAACATGCATGCATGACTTCCATTAGCCTCAGTGACAGGAACATGTGTGCATGGAGGGAAACGCCAGGGAAACAGTAAAGTGTAAGTGAACGAAACTTATAGCAGGTTCTGAGATGAGAGCATGGGGAAACTTCGGTGACTCTGCTTACAGGAAATGACAGGAAGATCACTTTGTAGGAGGTGCACACACACACATATCTAAATAGGTATATAGGTAGAGGTGCAGATGCAGGTGCAGGTGTAGGTGTAGGTGTAGGTGTAGGTGTAGGTGTAGGTGTAGGTGTAGGTGTAGGTGTAGGTGTAGGCATGTGCATTGCTTCTATGACAAATGCCAAGGGGGAGCTGAATGAAAACAGAAAATACAAAATGAGGAATGTAAAATGAGGAAAGGAGGACTCTCTCTGTGTCTCTGTCTCTCTGTCTCTCTGTCTCTCTGTCTCTCTCTCTCTSTGTGTGTGTGTGTATGCATGTGTTGAATGTAATCCAGAATTATGTGTTGCTTCCTAAAAAACAAAGACAGAAATTAATATATTCTAACCTCAAATATCCTGTACTTAACCAAAACTAAGACAATATTTGGAAATCTGTCTTGTCTATTTCAGAAAGACTGTACAGGGACCCAGGATGCTCTTAAGATTCCATGGAAGCTGAGCCCACGGGTCCTCTGGGCATAATTTGATCCAGTGGGTACCAGCCTTTGCAGTTTCTGTAGGGCCCCTCCCTTTTTGCATTTGACCATGGCAAGCACCATGAAGTAGCATTCTCACTTTTGTCTTCTCTACATAATGCTAACAGATAAGGCTACTGATCCTTAGGAGGTCGAGCTGTTAGTTTCTAATTAGAAAACAGATCATGAGCAGGCTTGACATTCATACTCTGTCAAGAACGAGGAAATGCAGCTCTTCCTTTGACAAGTGCAGCCTGCTATTACCAGGAGCTCTGGCACGTGGCGGCAGCAAAAGGCTACTTAACTAATGACAGATTCTTTACCGTCTGTAGCTAAGTTCCAGAATTAGTGCACACGAGAATAAACACGTTGTGAAGCACTGAGGGATGTTGGTAACCTCTCAGAAATGTTTTTGAACCTGAGATCAACGATCGTTTTTGACACAACTCAAGGAAAAAAAAAACTGTACTCATTGATGACTTCCTGTTTCCATCTAGGGTGTTGATGTGTTTCTGATATGGACACTTCAGTCCCTCCTCTTAATGACGGAGTTCTCTAACCTGATTGTATGAGAGATTACTTGAAGCAAGCATCTTATCTGCTTTCCGTTGTGGTACTTTGGGGAGGAAGACAGAGGAGCATTATAACTGATAACAGTTTCTTTGATTGGCACTCTACTGGGTACCACTACCTCAAAGCCTTATCTCATCAACCCTTACAGTAAACCTTGATGGGGGTGGCACCCATTATTAATGTAAGGGGGTAAGGCTTTGTATCAACTTGCCCAAGACCACACAGATAGATTGTGATATGCAATAAAACTAATGGATTTTTCAACCTTCCCAGCTTCTCAGATAGAGTCATCTTTCTCCTTGTTTAAGGGAAGAGGACTCAGTGAGACCCCAGTGAGGTACTAAAAGGGTGTGACATGTTCATGCCAAGGAGAAACTCCTTCCCTCTACCAGCATAAGTCAGCATGCCAGGTGCTGTCCACACTCCCCAGCAAAGCCCCTTGGGTCTCTTTCCATTTTTAAGCATACCAGCTCACAAATTGCCAACACCTGCATCTCTCTGTCACAGGGCTGTCCTTAGGCTGCAGGAGCCTGTTCTGTGCACACGGACAGCTCAGAGTGTTTGGGAATTTATGACCCCCTGGGGACAATAACTGACAGCTCTGGAGGCATAAATATGGGCTTACTTTTCCCTGTCCAGGACTCACTCAATATGACCCTCTTAGACTCTACAGCCCCACCTGCTGGACAGAGTAAAGATTATCCTGTGGGATACTTGGATACTATTCCCTTGTTATTATTGGCCTCCATTTAAAAGTTACTATGCTCTCTGAATATAAAAGTGAATCATTAGGCATAATGTCACTGGTTTAAAAGACAAACAGGTGGGCTAAAGTTCATGTCTTTGAAAATCCTTGTATGAACATAAACACTAAGTTTCCTCATTTTGATCTCTATGGATTAGAGATCAATTAAAACAGAGGAGCCACACAGGGTAAAAACCACAACTAACTGTAACRGAGAATTCCAAATTATAAAGATGGTTAAATACTGAAAGTGCTTTTTTTAGAGATGTTAAAAAAAAGACAGCTGCCCCAGTTGCTTCAAGATGGTCTAATTATCAGTGTGAATTGAAATAATGAGGTTAGTTTGCTCATAGAGCTGAGTTCGTTCAGGATTTGCCTGGACACCTCTCTATCTCAGTTTCCTATTCTGTAAAGCCAGGGTAAAATGAAAGCTGCCCTGACACTAATGAGATATGCAATACATCTAACTTAGCCCTGATGCACAGCAAGGCTCCATAGATGGGACGCCTTAATGTCAACTTTCATAGCTCAGAAGTCAAATGGCCCCCTGAGGTACTTGTCAGGTTTGTAACTGAATGTCCCTTCCTACCAAAGGTATGATACTAGAAGTAAGACTCTGGGTGCCTTGTCACCAAGCATATAAACGCCAAGGAGAGGAAGCCAGGAAGTGCCACCACTAAACCCTAGGAGGAGGAAAAGCTTGTGAGCACGAGTAATCACTAAGAACAATCACCATGTACTGGTTCTAGAGAATATTAGTCTCTCCATGACGTGTCACGTAATCATGTTACTTAATTGAGCTTCTCTTATGTGTTAAACACTGTGCTAAGTACCCCCATATTCCCAGGCATATTTAATCCTCACAACAATTATTCAAAGTATCCAGTATCCTAATCTGTAGGGGACATCAAGTCTCAGAGAAGTTAGCAGCTTTAAGATCAAACAACTGAGGCAAAGTCTAGACCCAAGTCTCCATGACTCCAATTGCTACCACCAGTACCACTACACCACCACTACCACCATCACCACTACCATCACCATCCCCACCCCCACCACCATCATCACCACCACCACCACCATCACCACAACTATCATCACCACCCCATCACCACC
>BDUI01002852.1:0-10613 GCA_002335545.1 Apodemus speciosus | reverse complement strand
AAAAAAAAAACAAAACAACAACAACAACAAAAAACATCCAACATTGTTGTGGACAGATTATTGAAGCAGGAAATAAAAGCTTTCACCAAAGCTGTTTCCTTTAGACCAGCTCTGGATAAGTTTCCTCATTAGCCTTTATTATGCATAAGGACAAATAGGGATGGATAAGTGTCCTCATTTTTTATGTAATTATTTGCAAGTATGTGCCTTCTATCAACCCCAAATCTCCAATTTAATTCTCCCATTACTTAAGAAACACCACGCAACAGAGATTTACTTTATAAACAATAGAAGTCCTAGTTTGTTTTCTGTTGCTGTTACAAACATCATGATCAAAATCTACTTGGAGATTAAAGGGCTTGTTTCAGTTTACAGTTTCTGGTTCTTCAAATATAGAAGCCATGGCAGAATCTTAAGGTGAAAACATGCAATAGGAACAAAAGTAGAGTATTGGAAGGATGCTACTTACTGGTTGGCTGTCCTATCTTAATCATCAAATTACTTTTAGCAATCTAGCCTGTCTGCCTAGGGATGATAATGCCTGAAGTGTCATAGCCCTTCTGCATGAAGTAATACTTAAGAAAATGTAGCCACCACCATAACCAAAGGCAAATCTGAGGGAGGTAATTTCTCAGTTGTGACCCCTTCTTCCCAGGTATTGTTAGATATATGGCAATCTGGCAACAGGTTTAGCTCATGTTCTAGAAACCTCATAGCTAGACCCCAATGACACACTTAGTGCAACAAAAATCAAACTGCTCTAACAAGGCCACACCTCCGAATACTACTAATTAGTATTAGCCAAGCCTGTTGCCTTTGGGTTATTATATAGAACTCTAAGCTACTTCTCCAGCACCATATCTGGCTGCTTGCCACCATGTTTCAGGACTTAATGATTAATGAATTAAACCTCTGAAATTTAAGCCATCCCCAATTAAATACATTGCCTTATAAAAGTTGCTATGGTCACTGTCTTAGTTAGGATTTCAATTTCTGTGAAGAAACACTTTGACCAAGGCAACTCTTATAAATGGCATTTAATTGGTGGTAGCTTACAGATTCAAAGGTTCTGTCCATTATTATCATGGTAGGAAGCATGGCAGCATCCAGGCAGGCATGATGCTGGAGGAGCTGAGAGTTCCAAAGGCAAACAGGAGTAAACTGACTTCCAAGWAGCTAAGAGGAGGGTCTCAAAGCTCAATGCCACAGTGACACATACTCCAACAGGGTCATAACTACTCCAACAAGACTATGACTCCTAATAGTGCCACCCCATTGGGCCAAATATAATAAAATCACTATATTTTATTCCATGGCTTGTTCAAATAAATAAGTCTATGGGGGCCGTACTTAGCTGTAACATAATGCAAACTACTGCTAGCCCATCTTCAAAAGTACTGAAGTCAGTAACAGTAACAACAATGTTAAAAGTCCAAAATTCAAAGTCTTTTCTGAGTTTCATGCAGATAGAACTAAACACAGAATCCACAACAGAAGAATCTCGAATGGATGAGAAGCACTTTGTTCAAAGTCCTTAGTCATCAGGGAAATGCAAATCAAAATAACACTGAGATTCCTTACACCAATAAGAATGACTAAGATCAAAATCTCAAGAGATAACACATGTTGGTGAGGGTGTGGAGAAAGAGGAACATTCCTCCATTGCTGGTGGGATTGCAAAATTGTACAACCACTCTGGAAATTAATCTGGAGGTTCCTCAGAAAATTGGAAATAGATCTACCTGAAGACCCAGCTATAACACTTTTAGGAATATACCCAAATGATGCTCCAGGCACATGTGTTTCATTATCTTCATAGTGGCCTTATTGTGACAGCCAGAAGTTGGAAACCACTTAGATGTCCCACAACAGAATGAATACAGAATATGTGGTTCATTTAAACAATGGGGTATTATTCAGTAATTAAGAAAGAGGATATCATGAGTTTTGCAGGCAAATGAATAGAACAAGAAAATATCATCCTAAGTGAGGTAACTTAGACACAAAAGAACATGTAAGGTATGTACTCACTAATAAGTGGATATTAGCCAAAAATACAGAATACACAGGATACAATTCACAGAACTCAAGAAGATTAAGAAGGTGAAGGGCCAATATGAGGATGCCTCAATCCCACTTGGAAGGAGGAAGAAAGCAATCATGGGAGACAGAAGGCAGGGGTGGGGATCTGGCTGAGTGAGAGGACAGGGATGGGAAAAGGAGAACATGATTACGTATTGAGGGAGAGGAATCAGAAGTGAAGCCCTGAGGGCCAGCAGAGAGAATGGAAACAGGCAAGCTCAGGAGGTAGGAGATAGGGGAACCCTCTAGAATGTACCAAAGACCTGGGAGGTGAGAGACACTCAGGACTCACAGGGTAGAACCTTAGATGAGATGCCGAACAGTGAGGAGAGGGTACTTGTAGAGTCTACCTCCAGTAGAAAAACAGGGCATCAAGTGGATGGATGAGTTTGCAATTCCACAGTCAAAAACTCTGAACCAGAATTGTTCCTGTGTTAAAATAATTTTCAGGGGAAAAATGGAAAAGAAACTAGAGAAAGAGGTCCTGTCATTGGCCCAACTTGGCATCAAGGCCTGAAACTATTATTGATGCTATTGTGTGTGTGCTTACAGACAGGAGCCTAGCATGGCAGCCCTCTGAGAGGCCCAACAAGCGTTAAAGCAGACAGTTTGATTAATGAAATCCAGTAAAAACACATTATTTTTGAAAAGGAAGTAAGAAGTATAAATGGAAAGGAAAAGCATTTTCAATAAATATTTCTGGTGTAACTGGGTGTTTACATGTAGAAGAATAGAAATAGATCCATATCTATCATTCTGCACAAAACTCAATTCCAAGTTGATGATAGACTTCAACGTAAAACCAGAACCCTATAGAAGAGAAGGTGGTAAATGCATTTGCATAGGAGAACTTCCTGAATATAACACCAATAAGATAGGAAGTATGATGAATACTTGAAAAAATGGTACAACATGAAACTTAAAAGCTTCTATAAGGCAAAGAACACTGTAAATAAGATAAAATGGAAGCTTACAGAATTGGAAAAGATTTTCACCAACTCTACATCTGACATAGGACTAATATCCAAAATACATAAAGAACTCAAAATAATAGATGTCAACAAACTAATCCAATCACAAAACAGGGTGCACATCTAAACAGAGACTTCTTAACAAAGGAATCCTAAGTTACTGAGAAACACATAAAGAAATCTTCAACATCCTTAGCCAACAAAGAAATAAAATAAAAGCTACCAAGAAGTTTTATTCTATACCTATCAGATTGACTAAGAATCTTGTTCAACTTTCAACAATTCAAATCATGTTTTTAATTTTTTATATGCGCATAGTTTATATATTATTGCATAACTTTTTATACTATATAATTTAAGTGAGTTGTGATTTACATGCTCATTCTACTGTAATGAAGGCAATCTCATAATAAATTGTCATTATGAGCAAAGAAGCTAATTAGTTTAGTTTGTATTTCTTACTTCCTAAGTATCATTGGGAATACTATCTTTGAGTTGTTGGTTGGTAGGCCATATCAGTCTTTAGATCCTCACTTGAAGATGACAGCAGTTTTTTTTCACACATTTCAATGTAAGAAATCCTGTCATTTTTCTTTATTGATAGATACTATAATATATTTTGGCCAGAAGAAATATATCCATTCTTAGTATTATAAATGTATTTCTAATATTCATTTTAGTTGACTTATTAGTGACTTTTGGTGAATAACTATCTTATGTTTATTCATTTTGGATTTATATGTTATTTCTTGTTCATCACCAAGGCTCTTAGCATGCTAAGTTCATTGTGGTTTTTTTCCCTTTGCACTTTACAATTAGAATGAATACAGACTAATTTTTTAGACATAGTTCTGATTTATTATCAAATTTTCTTTATAGAATTATGAATATAATTCAATTTACATTAAAGAGTTAGTGAATTTCAGTGGTATCAGGTTGTGGGGTGTTTTATTTCTGCCATATTTGTCTGCATATGTGTAAAAACATAAGGCTTTTTCATAATTCATATTTTTTTAAAATTTTGTGGTATCCTAGTATGGGAGATGATGGCAGAGCTTGATAGTAAACTTGACAGTCTAACATCATAATGGAAAAGAAAACTAAACAAAATTGGAGAGAGTTGACTTTGTCAATAGTCAGCTGGTTTATGCAATGACATTGACAGAACAACACAATACGAGTTATGAAGGAGACAGTTCAATGGATAACAACCATAATAAATGGTCTTAGCTATATTTCTAAAGTTTATAAAACTACAAAGTTGGAGGTCACCCAGCATCTTTTCCCAAACTGAACAACGATGGTGCTCATTCTTACTCTTCCTACAGAGAGAGCACTTACTGGATGGAATTTTTAAAGGCTTCATTTCCCAACTAAGGAGACTCACTGAGAAGCAGGCCTGGGCTAGAATGAGGTTCTTTTACAGTGTCTTCCATAATACGCTCAGACATAGTTACTGTGCTTCTGTGATGCTTCAAATGTGGGCTTAGACTAGGCAAACAGATTGCCCTTCTGATGATCTGAGGACATCTTCTGTCCTGTGACATATGCTTTTTGCTTCTCTTGCCAGAGGATGTGCTGTGCCTAAAAGCTTCCCTCGGGAACCTCTTTCACTTGATTTGTCTTCTATTCGGGATGGTACTTGCCCAGGAATGTACAGGCACAATATCTTCTCTGTTAGTGTCCTTGGTGTGTGATGTACACTGAGCTATTTCCAGAGTGCCACTGTGACTTGGGTGGCCTAGCAATCACATTCTGCTACAGTGAGCCACATCTCTACTAGGATGGCTCCTTTGCTCTTCCCAAACAATTTCAAGTGAGTCATTTTCTGCAAATGGCCAGCACTGTAACTAAATTTAAGTACATTCTATAGTTTGTCATTAGTTTCTAAACAATATTTTAGGTTTTATAAGGYAGGTTTCATTCTAGATCTCAGAAAGTCTTACATAGTCTTGACCTATAACATCAGAAACTTCTGAATCTACTCCTAAAACATCCATTGGGTTAAGAAACCCAATGAGCCATTTATTATTTTGGGCATTCTTACAAAGAGCTTCTGTTTTAATGAAGTGATACAGACATGAACTGCACTGTCATTGATTTGCCTCAGTGTCTTTTATTACAATACATCTGGACAGAGGGTTCAYAAAAGGCCAGTTCTGCAGCAATTCTCAAATATGCTCCTTCCAAATACAAAATAGTTCCCTGTCCCTGTGTCTCTCGCTATTACACATTCTGTTCTACTCTTCACATCAAAATTTATTATAGGTCACACACTCATTGGAGTCATCTTGAACATTTCAGCCTTTAAAAATATGACCTATATAGCAAAGAAACAGAAGGGGGAAAATGTAATCATTCTGCAATTAAAAAAACTTGAAACTATACATAATGAAAAGCAGGACATAACTGTTTCTAACCATGCAACTTAGTTAACCTATGTCGTAAAATGAGTGCTACTACTTGTATTTTCAAACTTTTATTTTTATTAATTTCTCAACATTTTATGTCAGGTTATGTATTTCTGATTTTGTGGAATCATAAAAAAGAAAGTATTACTCTTTAACAGTTTATGAACAAAATAACTTGCCTTCTGATATACCACTGAACATGCTCAATTTTATGAGGAATAAAATATTATATAGCTAAAATTATAGCATCTGTATATAGATGAGAAATTAAGCCTGTTACAAATGTAAACTTTGGAGAAGAACTTACCTTAGCCTGAAAGACAAACTAAGCTTGAGAAATTCCTGTCTACACAGATGCATCATCATCCTTTCTCATTTTTACATCTGAATTATAGACACTATTGCTAGATTTTTTTAAAGTTGGGACATGAATAAAAGAAGACAAATTAGCCTATCAAAATATTATCTGATCTTAATATGTACTATCTAGCTACTCCTGAAAAATATACTGGTACTTTCTATCTTCACATTATTTATCTAGTGGTAAATGACTTTGCTTTTTAAAAATATTGGAAGGAAGGTCAAAATGGCATTGAGTTAAGAGTAACTGCTGTGCAAGTCTGATGACATCATTGGGTCCATGGACTCTGAGTTGGAAAGAGGAAATCCACTCAAGAAAGTTGGCCTCTGATCACCACATGTGTAGTGTGACATATACATTTGCAGACATACACATGTATGCACATGCATGTGCGTGTGCACACACACCCATGCATGCATTCACACAACACACACAAGTATATACTTTTAAGGGTGCTTTGTTTTTCTTTCATTTACTGGTAGAGATGACACATGTCTACAATTATACCATAAAAACTGAGACAGGACAATCACAAGTAGGAGACCAGAGCTACAGAAGTAGGAGCTTCAGAGGACTTAGTTCAAGGGTAATCTAACAAATGTGAGACCTTCTCTCAAAAGCCTAAGAGCTGGAGATATAGCTCAGGGCTTACCTGGCACATGGTAGGTTCTGGTTTTTCTTGTCAGGACTGAATTATTTATTAAAAATTTAAGTTACTTCTATTTTAAGTAATTTTCATATAACCAAATTGTGATTATTGTTTAGAATTAATACATTTTCTCATGTCCACTCTTTACCTTTTTATATTCAAATTTAAGATTCCTAAACTGTACCATTTACCTCTGACTTTCTAAACCAGAACAAGCATAGGAACATCCAATGTATCTGCTGTTCTATATTGTAAGTTTTAATTTTAAACATTTTTTGATGTCACTATAGTGTTCCTGGGTTGCCTCCTTGACACAATTTTTTAAGTAGCTGTTTCCCAGCTGGTGCTAAGACTGACTGGATTACAGTGCTGTTGGCTTCCTCCTCCACTTTGCATTCATATGTGTGCCTTAGACACATTCTTGAAGGGTAGTTTTCATTATTTGTGGAGTTTTCATTAGAAAGATACTTTCTCTCTTTTTTGGAGGATATTTTTCAAGCCTCTTTGGCATTTATGTCAATTGTTATCCTTCCTTTGTAGAAAATTTCTCTCTCTTTTCTGGATGTTTATAAGAACTCTGTTTCTGATATTTGGCAGTTCTAGTTTGATCACAAGGACTCAGATTTTGGTTTGGTTTATCATGCCTGACCTTTGCTCGGCTGAGGATTATATTGTGCCCATTCTAAAATTCTGCAACTGTTATGCCTTCAAATTTTTCTCTTCCTGTATAGACTTCCCCTCCCTATAGTCTTCTATAGACCCAGAGCTCTTCCATCTGCATGGAGCCTGGAAGGTGCAGACCAGTATTACCCATGTATGAGCTGTGCTACATAGTTCATCAGTTTTCAAATTCTAAGAATGCTTCTTTTAGGTCATAGTTCTTGGTGTTTAAGAAGTTTGCAGAGATTGTAATCTCTAGAATAACATGCTATCATTACTTTTTCTTTTTTAGTATTTCCAGAATTATTTAAAATAAACAACTTATAGAATATAACATGCAAAGAAAAATTCATCTTTACAAATGTTCTCAGGTTGAAATAAAGAACTTTGCCAAGCTCTTTTTGTGACTGCTCCCAAATCTGCCTTCTCCTTTTCCCACAGTTATAGAATTTCTTCATTTATTTTGCTTTTTYCCCCTTTATATTTACCTATTAATTAATTATCTAGTCAAATGCTACAGTATGCTTGTTCAGCTCAGAAGGCAATTTTCACTAGTCATTTATTAGCTCCTGCCATGTGAGTCACAGGGTCTGAGCTCAGGGGCTCAAGCTCTGTTTGGCGGCGAGCACTCGTACCCGTGGAGCCCGTTACAGTCCCCAACTCTCATACCTCCTAATACTGTCTAGCAGCCTTTCTATGACTTCAGAATTTATAAATGGATTATTTTAGTGGAAATTGTGTTTATTGGATTTATTAATGTTGTATATTATAGCCATAGTGCTGTAAGTTACCAAGTCATCTATTTTCTGCACTAATCATTACATTCGTTTATGTATTAAAAAAAACTGCTTGGCCAACAAGCACACCCTCTACTGATATTATTAAGTAGTTTTCCTAGATGGATGGTTATAGGTCTCTACATCATTTCATGCTCACCAGTATGGCAGAGTGATTTCAGATTCATTTATACTCATGATGTATATTATGGTTTGGCTGTTTAGATGATAGTGATTGCCCTGGCATTATTTCATTGAGGATACACACACACACACACACACACACACACACACACACACACACACACCCTACAAACATACACTTATGTTTATACCATATATTTATGTTTGGTGATTTGACTATACTATTTATTGTGAAGCTGAAAGCAAACTCTAGTGATGTAAATGTCAAACACAGTCTGCTTAAAATATCAACTATCTGTATTCTTTCTCTCTACACATTATTTTCTTTTATTTAAATTTTCTATATTCTTTGTTTACATTCCAAATGATTTCCCCTTTCCTGGTTCCCCCCTCCCCATAAGTCCCATAAGCCCTCTTCCCTCTGCCCAGTTCCCCAATCAACCCCCTCCCACTTCTCTATCCTGTCAATCCCCTACAATGCTGCATCAAGCCCTTCCAGTACCAGGGCCCTCTCCTTCCTTCTTCTTGGGAATAATTTGATATGTGAGTTTTGTCTTGGTTATTCAGAGCTTCTGGGCTAATAGCCACTTATCAGTGAGTAAATTCCATGTGTGTTCTTTTCTGAATGGGTTACCTGACTCAGGATCATTTAAGATGTGTTTTGCACTCATGGTCAAATCTATACTAAAGAAAGCATAGTCAGAGCTCTCCTTCCATGATGCATCTGTTGCCATCCAGAATATTAGAATAGTGTCAAAACTGGTTTCTTCACTTCACTTTCTTTGGATAACTCTAGTCTCAGCAGCAATGGGGAAATAAAATATAAATTACATAAATGCATTGAATAAAATATAAACATTTATAAAACATAAATAATAAAGAAATAAATTATAAGCTATAAAGAAAAACAGAAATAAAACACAAAATTCAAATCCAGTCTAAAATCCCTTCCAAATTCCTATCTCATCGAAAACAAAGACCATGACACCCATTATCTGTTTGACTGCCTCTGAACACATGCTTAACAACATTACAACTTCTTTCTCTTCTTATATTCCATAAAGTGGTCAAGATGCAATCAAAAACTCTAGAATTACTTTTTCATGAAGATGTGAAATTTTTCTATTTGCATCCTTACTATATCATCATCTAACAAATAATAGATACTAAATGAAGGATTGTTGTATCAATAAGTAATAAGAAAACAAATCCAAATTAAAGTTACATTGTAGTTTATGAGAATAATTTTTCGACTCAATTTAGCAATCCATCTTAGATGATACAGACTCTTTACTGTTGTTTGCCACAGGTTCCTGTCAGGATGCAGCTTAATAGATCACATTTGCTCCTCTGTAATTTGTATGTATTTGCATCTACCTTCCCATGTYAGTCTACCATAGCAATTTATATTTCACATACAGGAAATTTCTATTTTTCTGATATTTGTATCTATTAAGCTGCTGATACTAAGAAGATGCCAGCATCTTATCAACAAACCAGGTGATGTTTTCTGTGGTTCTGCCGAGCTAACATAGAAAACTTACTATGATAAGTATCCTTTTGACAAATCATGGCTTATCCATGAAAACACTAATGTTAACACTGATCTGTTGTTTTTACTGAAAAATTATGGTTCCACTTTGATTTCCTTTTACTTTGTACCTGCATTCTCTTATTCATTAGAATTTTTAAAATTAAGGGTCCATCTAAGATCTTTTGATTTCCAGAGCTGTTTGCATTGTGTCTGTCCGTTTCTTCGCTTTGAATAAATGTTAGTAAGAGGAGGAGAGAAATAYGACATTCATAACAAATTTATAAACATTAAATTAAAATATCAAAATTAAAATTAAAATATCATGTTTATCTGTTTGGTACATGTATGTAGTATAATAAAAATTTGGTAGATAAAGTGTATGAATGTATGACAACAACAGTTTTTGAGCATTGTCCAAAACACTTTTACTCAGATTTTTAGATCAGAGCAGACAAACAAATGTCAGTCCTATACAGCAATCCAGACATTAGGGCTATGTAAGGGAGCCCAGTCCCCTCAGATCAAGTGCTAGTCCAAATGCAGTCATTTTCTTATGAAAGTCACAGGCATCTGATCTCAACATTGCAGTGACAGGAAATCACAGGGAAAGGTTAGATGCTTTTGGTAAACACTTCTCATAAGCTTATGCAACAATGTTTAGAAATTCTGTCCATGCTGGAAATTATTTGGTTGAAACAAAGCGGAAAGTTGATCTATATTTAACCAAATTTCCTCCTCTTAGTTTCCATATTTCATTCTCTCTTTCTATCTTTCTGTGTGTCTCACTGTCTCTGTCTTTCTCTCTGCCTTTCTCTCTTATCATCTATATGTACATTCTACATATTTTCTATGTGTACATCATCTACTAAAATATTTGCATTATGGAAATGACTTACACCATGGAAGATGCTGGAAAGATTCTCCATTATGGAGAATAATCAGCTTCTCAAACATTTAAAGAAATTATTCTTTCCATACTTGGGCCTCTACCCAAAGGATGCTCCATCCTACCACATGTCATTTGC
>BDUI01002851.1:16260-28656 GCA_002335545.1 Apodemus speciosus | reverse complement strand
AAGAGACAGATCTCTGGGGCTTGCTGGCCAACTAGTCTAAACCTCTTGGTGTTCTCCAGGCCAGTAAGAGATCCTTGTATTTAAAAAGAAAAAAGGCAGAAAGCACCTACCACCAAACACGTGTATACATGTGCATGGGTGCACACACACACACACACACACACATACACAAAACCACACATGCACATACACACATAAACACACAAATACAACCACATACACAGAAAACCACACACATATACACACAACCACACATAATCATACAGCCATACACATACACACAACCAAACACACACACACACACACACACACACACACACACAACTCCACCTACTTTGAAATGTCATCACTTTTACTAACATCCCACAGGCCACAGAAACACAGATGAGACATCTCTGCTTCAGGCTTTCCTTGAGAACCTTTCTTGGTGCCTAGATTCCATTTTGGCCTGCCACTCTCTGAAATTGACGGGCCAGTGGGATACAAGTTTGCTCYAGTGTGCAAGCAGCCTGTGTTTCTCTGACTAAAGGAGAGTCTGGCTTTCTTTAGAAAGCCTGTCCTGGACACACAGGCCAGGGTTGGATGTGCTGAACCCAGGCACACTGGGTTCCCTGTGGGCACCTAAGAGAAGAATCCTCTGCATTCTAGATATGAAAGCACTCACCTGTCTGGAAGCCAGGAGCAGGTGGGCTCAGCCCTGCCTCCAGTCATTTGCTCAGGGTCTGTCTGGAGCACCCTTGGTTGAAGCCATCCTAGCACCCCGTGCCCTCACTGCTCAGGGTTTGTGGAGGCTGAGCAGCTGAAGTACCTGTGATCCCAGACCTTAATCTCACGGGGCTTATCCTAACCAAAGTCTTCCCAGAAAAGTCATACACAGGAGTATTTCCCCACATCTTTTAATTCTCCAATTAAAAACAAAACAACAAAACATAATTACAAAAGAAACAGCTTCTAATCCCTAGTTCATGAACCTGCCAAGCTGCTCAGATATCATATTATACCATTAAGAAATTCACACTACAGCATCTTCAACATAAAGAACCCATTCCAGTGTGCAAGGCACTCTCTCTTTTCCAAAAATCCTGCTCTAATTAGAAAGAAATTGATGGAAAGCACAGAACTACATCACCCCATAACAACTTTTAAAAAATCTATTTGGGAGCCTTGAAAATATTGGTGAATTATAAAAGATATTGAACTCTGATTTTTTCTCCCATTTTATTATTCCCTATTCCCCGAAAAGCCTCTGACATTGGATTTCTATAGCTCAGGAAAAGGATGTATTTCCCCCCTTAGAACCTGTAGGTATTCTAATTATATGTAAATCAGTTCACAGAAATAAATATCCGTGGTTAAAGGGTATTTAAAATGTTAAAAGCTTTTTCTCANACAAAGTTGGCATTTAATTAATGTATTGATTTGAAGAAATTGATTACCAGTATCCAACCATATGTGTATATACTATATATACATATACATCTTCTTCTATACATTACTTCTGCCTATATATTCCACTGAGCTCTGGGGCTGTGAATGGAACACATCTGAGTTTCTGATTTTTTTTCTTCCAACCACCTATGTGATTTAAATACTGATCCAAGGCTGGCAAGATGGCGCGCGCGCGCACACACACACACACACACACACACACACACACCATGAATAATCTTACATAATAATAGAAGTAAGCCTTTGAAAATAAAATTTTAAAGAGACCAGTGAGCCTTTCTGCACCCGCGACATCTCACAGGCCCGTGCAAGCAGCTTTCTGTTAACTAACAGACTTAGCTTGTCTTGAGAGCACACATAGGCGTGTGTTGTGCATGCAGACCACAGCATGCTTTTGTAGCTAGGGCAACCTTTCTGACATTGTTGAATGATACGGGAGAGGGGGTGTTTTCTGCTGACATCATTGTGAGTGAGACAGGAATTTGGAGGGAGGAATCGTGTTGTGTTGTTTTGTTTTGTTTTGTTTTGTTTTGTTTTGTTTTGTTTCGCGGGCTTTAAGAGCTTGCTAACCTGAACTTGACATCGTCCTGCCTCAGCTTTCTGGGTGTTGAGATTACAGATATGTGCTACCACATCCAACGGAGGATGAGAGTGTTTATGGCAGAAGCCTCTTCTGTGTGCTCTGAGCAGGTGGCGCATAGTGAGCTCCCCCAGCTGCCGGGATATATACTGTAAGGACTTCCCCTTGGGGCCTTGGACAATTAGAACATGCTAGGGAGGCACACTAGAAGGCGAGGGATGTGAGCAAAGTTTCCCTTCTGAATAAAGCTGGGGTGCTCRGCCTGGAGAGAGCTGAGGAGCTGTGTGTACATGTTGGGTACAAGACTGGAGGACTCTAAGCAAATGCCCAAGGGGCTGTTTGTTGACTTACAGAACCTGAGCCRAGGGTGGGATTGTATCTGTGACTGAAAGCTCATCTCAACCAATAGGAATTGCCCCCACAGACTTCCGGCAACAAGCAGTGGGTTCCTGGACATTAGAAAGACCCAAGAATGCTGAGAGGAGACAGCTAGGGGTCTCCACCATCCCCAAGGGAATCAGGGCAATATGAGGACACTTGGGGTCTGAGTCCTGACCCAGACAGGGTACCCGGTGCTTCCTGCCTCCCTTCTTTGATCCCATAAGTTTACCTTGCTAACTCTTCATTAGTTTGTATTGTCCCGAAACAAACCTCACATCCCCAGAAGGATCAAAAGCTTCTGTGAGGGACATGTTAAGCTGAGCCTGGTGGCCTATGTCTATAATTCTAATACTTGGGAAATGGAGGCAAGAAAATTAGGAGTTCAAAGCCAGCCTGGGCTGTGTAAAACCTTGCCTCAAAAGAGGACAGAGAGATTGGATATTCACAGAGCCTGGCACTAGGTCATTGAGAACGTGGATATTGTAGATACTGAAAGATCTGGGGCCAGAAGTTTGGAGTATTCACGCCAAGAAGCCAGCCCACTTGCCCATCTCAAGTCCCCTCCCAAGGAAAGTCCGTATGGTTTTTGAGCCSCGAGCACTGCCTGGCACAGGCACCCCCAGTGGGGATTCGCTTCTCCTTTGCAGCGCGGCCAGCATTTGGGTTTCCCACTTAGTTCTCGTGAGCTAGCTATCACTGTTACAGCTCCCTCGAAAACACCATACAGTAACTATGTCAGGTTTTTATTTGCCCGGACAGATCGTTGTATTTCAGCAAGGTATTTTATTACCTTAGGGAGCCATGAATCACTCCAAAGGTAGGTGAATGAGYGATGACCCACCACACAATTTATATGGGAGGCTGCTCTTCCTACCACAGRTCACGTGTYCTTGATTAAAATGTRAGAACAGCTTCATTWCCTACGTAGCTTGAGAAATGGAAAMYAGAACCACACYGCATGCCCACGTGTCCACCAGGRCYGGAGCTGAGAAGTTGACTCCAAGCCTGGGGATATTGCTCATCACCAGTGCAGGGCTGTGATGGCCCCGACCAAGGCAATACGAGGCTCTTCTGGAAGTCGAATCTCCCRGGACAGAACCATGCCAGTGTCTAAAGAGTTAYAGGAGTAACACCGAAAAAGGTCGTGTATCAGTCAAGAGATGCTTCTCTCTGTTGCTATAAGCACCAAGCCTCCCTGGGGTTGTCAGGCCACTTTCTGTGGTGACTTGGGAACCAACCTGTCCTTTACAGCAGGAAGAAGAGGGGAAATAAAGAAGTTGGGGCTTAGGGGGTGGGGGGAGTTAGCTCAGTTGGTAAAGTGATTGCCTTGCAATCCCAAGGGCCTGAGTTCAATCTCCAGAACCTGTGTGTNACCTGCCTGGCCTTTCCCCACATCGCTTCTACAGTTGACTTCCCCAGCTCAGTCAGTCGAGGCCCAGCTCTTCCTGGYGAGGGAGAGACACAAATGAGGACCCAGAAGTCTGAGGCTAAGATGACCACAAGACAGGAAGTGAGGCTTGTGGTGTGAYGCCCCAAAATCACAGAGTGTGTCTTCAYACACTGACCTAAGTGCACTGGAACACAGCCCATGTTCATTCCCAACAGAGGAAGTCCACAGGGGACAGGCAGGGTCTGCGCAGCACACCATCATTTAGCGAACAGCTATCCTGCTATGGGGTGGCATCAGAAAGGTCCATACTGAAGCCTGTCCTCTGCAGCTGGGGCTGAYGGCACCCCGTGGCATCAGCGCCCTGTGGCATGTATGGAGGCCACCTGCCTGTATCTCTAGCTTCTGTGGAGTTTCTGGAACAAGTCCGAGARCCTGCTACCACCTCATCTCAAACRTTCCATACGCTCGACGGAGACCAGACAATTCCAGAAGGAATTAACACTTGGACCAAGCTGAGGACCTACAGGCTGATAATGATGTCCGGGGGAGGGAGAATGGTTTTTCTTCAGGGGCCAGGTGCCCATTCTCCCATAAATAACCCCTCACCCTGCTTCTATAAGCAGCTCTAACAGAACTCATTGAAACACACGCACACACAAAAGACACTGAAGCAGGCAAGAGAAGGTAATGGGGAGGCAAATGTGAACAGAACACATTATATGCATGTATGAAAATGTCAAAATGAAACCCATAATTATGCATAATTAATATATGCTAATAAAAGCTTCACCTGACGAGGAGGGAGGATTTTGGTGTTTTCCTAGACTCTTCTTTCATCTCACTACCGGGTCAGGAAAGGTGTCTTCCTCCAAGGATTGCCATTCTGCACTCCCTACACATGTCCCAGGATGACCACGCTATGGCAAAGACCAAGGGCTTCTGAAAAGCAGGCCTGAGCTCTGATCACACAGCCAGCAAGAGCTTCCCAAGAGGCACAAGATAAAGATCCGAAACCTGGTGCTGCAGGTGGTGTGTGATCTCCACCCTATTTCAATCCTCCCGTCAGTCCTCCCTCCCCACCCCTGCTCCATTCCCTTGTGCAAGGCCCTTGTGCTTAGCTGCATGTTCAGTATTCTGCTCTTCAACCCCCGCCCCCACCCCCATCCCCACCTATCGYAGGACTCCATGGACTCAGTGTCCAGTTCTACCAATATACTCTTCTCCCTCTGTCCAAGCCAATGGRACTGCAGCTCAAGCCTGGCTCCAGAAGGGTAGGAGGGAAACAGAAGAAGCTAAACCATGAGAAGGCTTATTTTTGTTCAGATTTGTTCAGTCAGGTTTCTCTGCAGGAAAGGAACTGATCGAATGTATACACAGAAAAAAGGGGGTCGGTCAACTAACCTACACAATAGAGTCTCTGGGTAGTCTGAAAATGGCTGTCTTGTACCAGGAAATGCTCAATCCACAAACTGAACACCACAGAAGTCCCAAGGTGGCACGGCACGAAGGCCCAGAAGATCCCTGGAGATCCATTGCTCTTCCGTCCATGCTGGAGGGCACAAGCTGGGTCTTAATATCAGTAAAGGAATGCAGCCATGGCAGGCACAGAGTAGATGAACTTGCCAATGAGAGTGAAGACAGCCAGGCAAAAAGCAGTAGCTTGACTTTTCTCATTGCACGTCAATTCTGGGCTGCCACCCAAAGGTTCTACCTACATTATTTTAGGGTGGGTGTTCTCAGCTTAAACAATCTGATCAAGGAACTCCCCTGAGGGGAGTACCCAGTGGCTTGCCTTTTAACTGGTTCTAGATCTGGNTAGAACCTGTAGGTATTCTAATTATATGTAAATCAGTTCACAGAAATAAATATCCGTGGTTAAAGGGTATTTAAAATGTTAAAAGCTTTTTCTCAACTGTTCACTGTTTTGTTTTGTTTTTTTTTTTCATGAAAGTCTATTTCTAGATCCCTGGAAGCTTAGATAGCCACTATGTTTCCCTGAACACACATGAGAACCTTCCCAGGCAACATCCACTCCTGGCTGCTTAGTCTAAAAGTGCCTCGAGTGGAGACCACAGTTTGATTCCCATTTTGAATCCATTCTCTGTTAGCTAATCTCCTCCTTTCAATGCCGGAAATATTCCCTTCTTTACTCAGAATAAATATATAGTGGGGTAAAGAAACAGAACAGAAACTAATTCGTTTTGATATTGGAAGAGTATCTTACCAGATGTGTGGGTGGGCGGGTGAATGACAGACAGGTGGATGCTCTTTAACTAGATGAACATATTTTTAAAGATGTTTTTTAAAATTGTGTGCATGGGAGGCAGGTATCTGCGGAGGCCAGAAGAGGGTGTCGAATCACTTGGTACTGGAGTTACCGGGCATTGTGAGCCACCTGATGCGGGTGCTGGGAATGGAACATGAGTCTTCTGCAAGAGCAGTCAGTACTCTTAACCACGGCACCACCTCTCTATCCCCAAGGTAAACACATTTTTGAAGAACTGGAATCTTTCTGATTCCTGAACTACATTCTACTCTAGTCTCCTAACTGCAAACACTAGCAAAACGTTAATGTTTCCTAAAATCCCACCTCTGGGTTCTGAGCGCAGCCCTCCCCCCCCCCCCCCCCCCCATCCACCCACCCAGCCATCTGCCTATGAAGTCACCCCACCTGCCCATCAAAACGGTGTGGCATCACTGTTTTGATGCCACAGAGAACATCAGAATCCGAAGTCCTGGCTTCTGACTAAATGGTTCCTCCACACCTAGCTCCACCTCAGAGAGGTGGGAGCATGCCTGCGGTTCCGGGCAGCCAGCCCTGCTTAGCTCTGCCCCTTCTTTACATTCGTAAAGAATTGAGTTCTGTTGGCCCCGCCTTTAGAATACGCCCACGAGTAATTAGTCTTGACCACGCCCACCAAGCCACAGTCATCAGATCTTCTCAGTGCTCCTCCCSGTTCTGTTCTTGCTGTCCTGCTCGAATGTCAGCATCACAGCCGAGAGCTTCATAAACACGAAGACAGTACTGTTTGAATCCTAAACCCCTCTTTGATATATCTCATCTCACTTAGCATCAAATAAAAGTCTTCAAATGGCCCCTGGCACCGTCTTCTGCCGCCTCTGCCACCACCGCTACCACCCCCCCCCCCGGGACTTTCTCTAATGCAGTTGTAAGTTGGTTTGCTCCTCAAGCACACCAGCCTGCCTTCTGTCCCAGGACCTTTCCGTTGACCAGTTCTCCATCTGACGYGTGATCTTCCCCAGATATCYGTTTGCCAACTTGATACAACCTGGGAAGAGGGAACCTTAGCTGAAGAATTGCCCTGGTCGGATTAGCCCGTGGGCACACCTATAGGCATCATTTTGATGGATGATTGAGGTAGGAGGAGGGCCCAACCCACTTCGGGCAATGTGGTCCCTGGACCAATGGGCCTGGGCTGTATGAGAATGCAGGTTGAGTGAGCCAGTGAGCAGCATTTCTCCGTGGTTCCTGCTTCAGTTCCTGCTCTGGCAACCAGCATACTATGTATCAAGTCTCTGCTCAAATATCACTCTGCCTATTTCAAATTGCACCCCTATCAGCGCTCGCCCTTCTTTTCTGTACTGAATCTTCCTCCGCTCTGCCTCGGATCCCTCTCATTGTTTGTATTCGTTCATTATTATTCCTACTGGACTATAACTCCACAAGCACAGAGTTCAGATTTTGTAAGTTTTCTTYRCTACTACGTCTACCTATTTAGAAGAGCACCTGGCACATCAAAGATGATAAACACTTCCTGAATGAATTTAAAAAAAGATACAAACTGTGCTAAATCAATGCATTTGGCTCACAATCATCTTTTTTGCAGAGTGACATTTTTTTTTCAATCGAATCTTTGTGGCTGAGGGACTCTTTGTGGNGAGATCCATTGCTCTTCCGTCCATGCTGGAGGGCACAAGCTGGGTCTTAATATCAGTAAAGGAATGCAGCCATGGCAGGCACAGAGTAGATGAACTTGCCAATGAGAGTGAAGACAGCCAGGCAAAAAGCAGTAGCTTGACTTTTCTCATTGCACGTCAATTCTGGGCTGCCACCCAAAGGTTCTACCTACATTATTTTAGGGTGGGTGTTCTCAGCTTAAACAATCTGATCAAGGAACTCCCCTGAGGGGAGTACCCAGTGGCTTGCCTTTTAACTGGTTCTAGATCTGGGCACGTTTATAGTTAAGATTAACCATTACAAAATTCAAGTATCTTCCTTTAAAAAGCATCCTTTGTATTATTCGCAAGTCTTACATTTTCCTGTGGCATGACAAAGCTAACAGGGACAAGAGTTCCCAGAATTCCTGTTGTGAGTCTGTAGGAACAGATCAGTCGAGGTGCTAATTTTCTGCTAATCCAAATATACCCTAGCCAGAGACCTAAGCCTTGACAAAGGTGCAAAATTAATTCACTGGGTAAAGAGTAGCCATTTGAGAAGATGGTCTGGAACAATGGGAGATCCATCTGCAATCAACTCATCAATAGACCAATAAAAAGAACTTTGATCTATACCCTGGATCATAAAAAATAATTAAAATAAATTGATTGGCCCAAATGCAAAGCCATAAATCTTCTAGAACAAAATCACTGGAAACCCCCATGACCTTGAATATTTCTTTAATGCAACATATCCTCTGCRTAACACTAAACACATAACAAGCTACTAAACTGGACTTCATAAAAATTTAAGACTGTCTATCATTCTAAAGCACTGTTRTGTTTAGAAGGAATGGAGAAAKGGCTCCACAGTTAAAAAGCACTTGGCACTCTTGCCRAAGACCCCAGTTCTGTTCCCAGTGCCCACATCGGATGGTGTACTGGACTCAAAGACCACACCTATATTCACCAATAAATAAGTCCTTAAAGACATGGTTTTTGTGTAAAGGATAAGACCYGTAATAGTACCCTAAACAACAACAACAACAAMCACAGAGAGGGGAGAGATGGATGAACTGGAGACAGCAGAGGTCAGAGGTRGAAGTACCCAGGGAGATGTAGGAAAGTAGCAACTTGGTTGCCAAGGAGAGAGCTTGKATTCTCCCTCACCTCCCACGGGGTCTGCGAGAATTGACTCACAACAGGCCCACTGGGGTTGCCCACGGGCACACACGTGGCACTGCTAGCYGCTCTCTGTGAAGCAGGGGCCTCAGCAGCCACAAGGCAGAGAGGCAACTCCAGCCTGGGCCGATCAGACTTTCTCCCCAGTACTAGTGGCTGATCATTATGGACTTTCCTCCTCCAACTGGGACGGAGCACCACAGACCTCTTGCTCTCTGAAGAACCCAGGCTGGTCCTTAATTTGACATTGAGAGTGTCTACCAGTTCTAATTGGATTCCTCTGTCTCTGCTTTGAGCTGTTCYGCTCGCTCACCTCTTCCAGGTATCAAACTTTAATTCTATGCTAATGAACAAATCCTTATCTGGGGCATATTATATGCTCAGAGATACAGCCAGGGAATCAAGAAAATGTCTGTTCTGCCTCCTGGGACTCATCATGATCTAGTRAGAAAGAAAGATACAAGCAATGGGGCCGTAATTCTAGGCAAAATGTGGTAAGTGCTGCATTAGAGAGACCTGGACAATAAAGGCAAGGAGAGAGGGGCAAGATTAAATGCTGCAAGGTTCTCAGTGCCAGTGCATGTGTGCATGTGTGTGTGTGTGTCTGTGTGTGTGTCTGCATGCGTGTGTGTGTGTGTGTGTGTGTCTGTGTGTGTGTCTGCATGTACGTGTGTGTAATGTGTGTGGGTGTCTGTGTATATGTGTCTGTGTCTGCATGTATGTGTGTGTCTGTCTGTGTGGGTGTAAGTGTGTGTGATATTCATGTTTCACGAATACACATGCATGTGGAGGCCAGAGGTCAACTCCTAGGATCACTCCCCGGCATGCATCTGCCTTGTTTGTTGAGACAAGGTCTCTCACTCTCCCGAAGATCACCACTAAGTAGGCTAAGGTGGCTGGCCTCCCCAGCACTGGTGTTACAAGTGCCCACGGCTGCACCTGACCTTCTTGTCTTTTCATGTGGGTTTTGGGGACTGAACTCAGCTCCTCACGTTTGTCAGCGAGCACTTTATACCAGCTGAGCCACCTCCCCAAACTAAGCATGCTTTTTCGAGAATGCAATGTTATTATTTGTCCCTTAATAATGAGTAGCCTTAGGACACACTTAAACTTTAGAGGGACTCTTGCAATTACCCCTGCAGCATAAGGCTGTGGTAGACACCAACAGGGGCCGCTGCAGGGAGTGCTGGCCTTCACGAAAGCCCCAGGTCGGTACCTGTCTGAGGCTTCCCAWGCTCTCTCCACAGGTAAAGGCTTGTTCTAGTTTGGTTACTGTTGCTGTGATATAAGCCACAACCAGAAGCAGCACATGGAGGAGGAAAGTGGTTGTTCCTGCTTACACTTCCAGATAATAACTCATCGCTTAAAGACATCAGGGCAGGAACAAAACCCAGGACATGAAGCTGAAACTAGGGAGGAATGCTGCTTGCTGGCTTGCTCCCAGGCTGAACTAGCTTTCTCATATATCCAAGGACCACCTTTCTAGGGATAGTTCTACCCACAGTGCACTGGGCTCTCCCACATCAATCCTCTATTAAGACAGCCTCTCACAGACATGACTACAGGTCAGTCTGGTCTGGGAGTTCCTCAAATGAGACTTCCTCAAATGACTCCTGGTTTTGTCAAGTTGGCAGCATGAGATAACTAAGAGGAGACACCTGACACCGCTTTTTGTCGTCCTGGATTGTTTGTTGTCTGAGACAGTTTCCTATAGCCCAGGCTGCATGCAAACTCTCAGACTTTCTATGTAGCTGAGGATGACTTTGAAATTCTGATCCTCCTGCCTCCAGCTCCCAAGTACTGGGGTTACAGGTATGCACTGGGGTACTCGGCCCCCCTCATGTATGACATTTAATTTTGAACTGAGAGCTACCCTATCCACCACTCAAATGAAATGCATCTGTCTACTGCCTAACCACCACTTTCCCCTCTGTTAGAAACCTTTTCTCCAACCTACTTCAAAGCATTTGGCTATCTTCTTAATGGTGAGGGTCATCACAATCCTAACCTTCGGACAGAGAAAGATCCGCCATCTCATCATGGCAGATGGCGGCCGGAAGAGAGTGTCACACACTGAGGAGCCGGGACAGCAAAGGGATCTTTATAAGCTATGACTAACAAGAAAAGCAAACTTTAGTAATTCAGAGGCAGAGACACAAAACAAGGCTTTGACCAGACATACAGGAAATGAAGCAAGCAGAGGTCATGATTATAGCTCAGTGGTAGAGCACCTGCCAAGTATAAGAAAGTCCTTAGGTTCAAACCCCAGCATAGGAAGATAGCCAAGCTTGGTTGTATCCACACACAACCACAGAACTCAGAGGGTGGACACAGGAGGATGAGGAGTTTAAGGTTAGCTGGGATTCGATGAGACCTCTTCAGAAGAAAGGAAAGAAAGGCAGGAGGCAAGACATGAAGCAGAAAAGAGTGACATATAGCTGGTGTTGGAGCACCAGCCAAATGTGTACACGGCCCTGAACTCCATCACAGAAGGAAAGGGAGAGAGAGACAGAGACARACACAGACACAGAGAGAGAGCGACTGAGAAAGGGAGGGCGGGAAGGRAAAGAAAGAAGGGAAGAGATAGGAAGCACTCACTCAGACTCAGACCTRYGAGCCTGWCATAKGTTGGTACAAGTTGTGAGTTCATAACACTTTATGGATCAGGAAGAGATCTTSCACGTTCTGCTGCATGGAGATCCCAGCRAGTATGTCAGAATGTCAGAACATCATGGCTGACACACAGTGGTRCTCAGTAAATGCAGACAGGCACAAGACGTCGCATGTGATCAGAGGTTAAAGGGAGGYGAACCTGCTTGTAGCCATTTGAGTAGAAAACTGTGCAGGCTGATTTCTCATTATGGTAGCTCGTCCATTCATATATCCTGGTCATCAGCTCCGATAGCTCATCCATTCATGTGGCCAGGTCATCAGTTCCACACTTGTGTTGTGCCCACACTGTATATCGGGCAGTACTTTAGTCGTGTGACTCATTGCYGTGAAGGAGCCTTCATAGAAGCCTTCTAGGACCGGACCTGGGATTTAACCCTTCAAGGCTAACTTACAAAATGAGGCTGTATCAGGATTACTCTAAATTGATGGGGATTTGGAACATTTAAAAAAAAATGAAGAATATACAAAATTGGGGTGTGGAAGGGARTCAGTGAGGTGAGCCTTCTTAACTCACTCTGGTAGCTCTCAGTGGTCATCTCCAGGGGCTGCAGAGAGGTGGAAGGGAGCCATTTTCCCGATAGCTTAGGTGGGGCAAGCCCTGGGGTCTGGGCGACAGCCAGCTGAGGTAGGCTGTCCGCATTCTCCTTGTCTGGATGACTCCAGGCCAGGGTCTYSGGGCAGGGAGACCCACRCAGGTATAAAAGGATGAACAGATGTTTCACTTTCAACAGGTTTTGTAGGTTTTGCCACAGCAAAAACCCAGACATATGTGGCAGAGATTAATTTCTGCCCTTTGTATTTGTTTGGCAAGAAATATATTATCCTAAAGTTAATAAAAATGAAT
>BDUI01002850.1:24746-40654 GCA_002335545.1 Apodemus speciosus | reverse complement strand
TCGTGTTCACTAACGTGTGTGTGTGTGTGTGTGTGTGTGTGTGTGTGTGTGTGTGTTCACTTTCCCCAGGGCGCACCTAGACTGCCGTGTTCACTAACACGTGCCTGTGCCTTGCATTCCCCTTCCCATGCTATCTGCAGAGAAGCCCTGCCGCAGTGTGTGCCGCCACAGGGCAGCCTGTATGAGGGAGGCCCCACCCCCGCCGCATGGCGGGGGCTCTACTGTGGTGTCCTACAAACTTTCCCACATGCCCATTTCCTKCCAATAACTGTATTTTCTCTTCTCTGAAATCTCAGAGCAGTTTATCTTCTTTAATGGTATGTTTTATTTCTTGAAATTTAAATATAATCACATCATTTTACTCCTGCCCTTTCCTCCCTCCCTTCCCACACCCCCTTGCTCTTCTCAAATTCGTTAGCTCTATTTCTTTAATTATTGTTACACACGCACACATACTCATACATGTAACCTCTTAGTCCCTGTAAAGTCACTTGCATGATCCTCTCACTTTTCGGTGGGTTTAGAGAGAGGACTCACCAGCACAGAGAGTCGGTGCTGCTCTGCCGGGGACCTGGATTCAGTCCAGCATTTACAGGCCACTCAGCCATCTTCTGTAACTCCATTTTTATGGGATTTGATACACTGTTTGAACCTCCCCCGGCAACAGACACGCTTGGTGAATGCAGGCGGTAGAACGCCGATGCACACGAACTGCAGAAGCCTTTTCTAATTCTTGTTTTTCTTTATTTGGGTACTTGCCTAATCTGTTCAACAGTATAATCTTGAGAGCAAGAGCTTTAAACTTAGGTCTCCTGGAGCGCACTGCCCACAGTATTATTTGTACTTATCATTTATCATTTATTATACATTTATCATTTATAGCAGGGTCACAGTAATAGCAGTAGTGACAATAGCTGACATTTATTGAGCACTCGCTATTTGGTGGGAACTAATCTAATCCACTTTAAGGAATTAATATCTTTAATCCTGAGCCAGGCGTGGTGGTGCACGCCTGTAATCCCAGCACTTGGGAGGCAGAGGCAGGCAGATTTCTGAGTTCGAGGCCAGCCTGGTCTACAGAGTGAGTTCCAGGACAGCCAGGACTACACAGAGAAACCCTGTCTTTAAAAAAAAAAAAACAAAACCTTTAATCCTTCTACCCTCTGTGGGAATTTACTACCCAAGTCACACGCAAAGAGCCTGTACACTTAAGGTGGCAGAACTGGGGATTGAACCACTGGATCTTTTGACTTTAGAGCTTATTTTTTCATTATTAGTAAGTGTGTGCATTCATCTGAGTATGTGTGCATGTATTTTGAGTGTATGTATGTGCACATATGCTCATGTGTGCATGTGCATATGCATGTGTGTGCACATGTCTGTGACTGTGTATGTGTGTACATGTGTACTTGTAAGCTCATGGGTGTTAAGTGTATATGCATGTGTACACATGCTTGTATGTGTGTGCATGTGCATGCATGGAATGTTCACATGCAAGTGTGTCAGAGTTGTGGAAATTGGTCCTTTTCTTCTCCCATGTGGGTCTCRGATTGAATTCTGTCCACCTGCTGAGTGAGCCATCTGGCCAGCTCAAGACCTCGCACTCTTCACCTTTCTGCCCTGTTGTCTTTTTTAAATACTTAGTCGTGCCAGCATGATCTTTTCTCTCGCTTAAAGAAAAACACAGAAATTAAAAGTAGTAGCACAGAATGGTGTGCTAGCTGAACTTGTAACTGCAGTCCATTTGCTTTCGGCTTTGCGTATGGCTGAAGGGTTTCAGTGGAAGCTTTGAGCCTGCAGATGGTCCTCCCCTGGGGCCACTCACATTTGCTGGGGAATAGGCAGTGGTGGCAGGTAGCTACCCTTTTCTTGGTGGTGGCGGTTTTGGTTTTCTGTTGGTTTGGTTTGGTGTGGTTTGGTTTGTAGCTGGGGCTGGCCTGGAACTCATTATGTAAACCAGGCTCGCCTCCCAGCTCACAGAGACCCCTGGATCTGCTTCTGCCTCCCAAGAAAGGTTATGGTTTTTGATTAAAGATGCCAAAGTGAGAATCAAGTGGAATGCTCTAAGCTGTTTTTTAAGCATAGCTTAAAGGATAAGTATTCTTAAGTGTTTGAGTACTGTTTTTTCTAAATATTTTTATTTATTTATTTTTTAAAGCAAAACCAGTGGTTGTTAATACCACCCCTGTACGGATGTCAGTTCCATTTGTCCAAGCTCAGGCTGTTAAGCAAGTGAGTATTGTGTAGCATCTCTGTTTTTCCCCAAAGGGCAATTCACTTTTTAGTTATAAGAATCTGGGCGTGGCGACACATGGGAAGTAGGCAGGTCTCTGAGTCGGACCTGGCCAGCATGCTCTACAGAGCCAGTTTCAGGACAACCAAGACTACATAGTGAAAAGCTAGAAAAAAATGTATGTGTAAGAGATTTATACTGGATTAAACTCCCATAAAATTAATGATTTTTATTATTTGGTCACAAATTTCCTTTTTTTTTTTTTTTTTTTTTTAAAGGTTGTTCCAAAACCAATCAATTCAACTTCACAGATTGTAACTACTAGCCAGCCCCAGCAGCGACTCATCATGCCCGCCACAGCCCTGCCTCAGATCCAGCCCAACCTCACTAACCTGCCACCAGGCACTGTGCTGGCGCCAGCTCCAGGAGCGGGCAACGTGGGTTACGCAGTGCTTCCGGCTCAGTATGTCACTCAGGTACGGGGGTGAAGGGACAAGCACTGCAAATGCTGTTCGCCCTTAGGACGGCTAGCTCTCCACGGTCTAGGTGCAGTGTGCACACCAGCTCTGTATTAAAATGGCTCTTTCTAAAATGTTACATTAGTTGAACATCTGAATTTAGAGATATGCAGCAGAAATAAGATTTAAAGGTTGGGTAATATGGAATAGTTTGCTGATAGGGCAGGACTATAGGTAAGCGTTTTACAAGGTKGACATTGGAAATGAGAATCCCGGTGGATTTAGGAAAGACCGTGCCCACACTGACGCTCATCCGCACACACAGGTGTGATGCTGCTGGCTTGTGCTTGAAAACAGGCCGTAGGGTGCATTCTTAGGGTCTGTTTGAGACAGGATCTGACTTTAGCATAGGGTGGCCTAGGATTCACCATGCCCTGCCTTCGGAGTGCTGGAAGGTAAGCATGAACCACAGTGTGCAGCCAAGGTGTCGTAATGTTTCCTGTGCTTACACAGCAGTGCAGGAGAGAAGCTGTGTATGGTCCCCCTTAGTGTCTGTGATGTGATAAATGATACAGTACCTACTCACTAGTGGGCACAGTGCATTTCTCACATAATAGCTGTTATTTTGGTATTGCAGGACGTTTACCTAGAATTTCCTATAACCCTGACATTGTCCATTTTGAGGTGGTCTTTTTATATCTGTACCAATCAATGCTGTTAGACATTCATGCTATTTCACAGTGTTGGCTGAGGTCTTTAAAGCACACCCTTAGGTTTATATGAAATCCCCATTGCCTTTATCTTTGGGCAGCCATGCTTCTTGTATTGTACACTGTTATGTCTGAGAGTGCTACCAAGTTTTGCAAATATTATCTGAAATTATTTCTTTGCTAATAGTTACAGCAGTCTTCGTATGTGTCTATAGCAAGCAACTCTAATTTTACTGGGACATCTGGCATCCAGACACAGGCAAGGCTTCCATTCAATGGGTGAGTATTTTAAAAATATGTAAAAATTGAATTAAGTCAGTTTAAGTGCAGCATTAAATAGATTTATTCCAAATATATTCCATTTGCCTTTCCCTTTAAAGCTGTGTGAAATAGTTGAAATGGACAAGTTTAGAGACCATCAGCGAAGGATTCCCTCATGTCCTTTGCCAATTTTGCCATGTTTTTCCACTTGCTGTGACCGTTTGTAAAAGGATGTTTAGTGCCGTTTTTCACGCGTTGAGTGTTGACTCTGTGTCAGTGTTGGGCAGTTCTTCGCTGCCTTTGCCCTGCCGGCCCATTCTGTCCCACTGCCCCGCTCCTCACGCACCCCTCCTTCCTCCTCCCTTCATTATGAAACTCTAGGATCTTTTAAAGCTGTTCAACTTCAGTTCTCTCAGAGAGAAGAGTATATGTGATGTATTCTTAAGCAATTGTTTATATATTTTTTTTAAATGTAAAGGGAACATCCTAATAAAGTTTTGCCAGAAATGGAAGCATCTATTAATGTTTTACTTTAGGAAGGATTTATAGATTGGAGGTTGTTTTTCTAGTTTTAAATAACTAACTGATTTTTGTGTGTGTGTGTGTCTGGACAGCATAATTCCATCAGAGTCTGCCAGTCGGCCCAGAAAACCCTGTAACTGTACAAAATCCCTGTGTTTGAAATTGTGAGTAGTTCTAYTACTGTTTGCTTATTTGATACAACTACACATGTTCTTACAATTCAGTGAAGCACTTGGGCATGGAAGTACAAGCCACAGAGTTGTCACACTTGAGAATGTAGTCCAAAGGGTCCTCTGCTACATGGCGAGCTTGAGGCCACCTGAGCTGCGTGGAGCCATGGAGGTGGATAGATACTGGAGCTAACTACAGATGCCTAACAGATAAATTTAATTCAGTCTGAACAATTTAAATAAAGTTAAATGGTTGACCATATGTTGTAGCATGAAAACTATCTTTTTATTGATTCAGAAGAAAATAATCTGGGCCTGGTGGCCTATTGCCTATGGTCCCGACACTGAGGTGACTGGGGCAGGATTGGCAGGAGTTCCAGTCATCCTGGACAGTCTGTGATGTGAGTCCACGACAGCCTCTGGTTAAGACTCTGTCTGGAAAACTGCAAGAAACAAAAACAGAAGGAAATCATTTTAGAGTCCTCCATACACCAGCAGGGCCTAGGGACCCAGCAAAATGATACCTGGGTTGTATCTCAATATTAATAGTTTGATCTAGTTTATGACCTTATAGGTGGTTCTCCCAAGTCAGGAAATACTTGTAGTTTGATGAGTCATTAGATGAGGGGCAAGAGAGTTGGCTCAGTGGTTAAAAGCACTGGTTGGTTTTGCAGAGGACAAGGGTTCCTAACACCCAAGTGGTTGCTCAAAACCACCGTCTTCAATCTTAGGGCGTCCGATGTCTTCTTCTGACCTCCAGGCGCACCAGGCATGCAAGTGGTGCACACACATATATGCAGGCAAAACACTCAGACACAGAAAATAAGTAAATTAAAATAAGCCCATTGGATGAATGATTTTCTTAGGAAAGTACATAGAAAGACCTGGTCCTGTTGGAGATTCGGGGTCTCAAGCAGCACTGTCCTAGTTTCTGTGGGTCCCTTGTAAGAATGAGGCCCAGCACCTTTTCCTCGGGATTTTGAAATAACTCACTGAAGGGCATCTGTTAGTTGGAAAGATTTTTAGTTTTTAGGATGACATTCCAGGGGTTGGTGGGCCTCATATATGGCTGACAATCTGGTTTTGGTGTTGTTAACTCTTTTATCTAAGTTTCTCTGAGTACATTCTGGTGTACCACATTTGTAACCAGCTAACTGCTAATTTTATTTTAAAATGATGTTTTAATTTTATTCTGATTTTATCTTCAGATACTGTGATTGTTTTGCAAATGGTGAATTCTGCAACAACTGTAACTGTACCAATTGTTACAACAATTTGGAGCACGAGAATGAGAGACAAAAGGCAATCAAGGTGATTCTTTGGAGTGGCTGACAAGCAGTCCTCTTACCCATTGTCAGAGAAGCGGTTGCTTCGTAGAGAAAAACACTTAAGTCTTTACCTTTGCAGTATTTAAGTCCGGTCTATAATTTAACCTCAGTTGGTGTTTGGTCTGTTCCAAAAGGCATGCCTTGATCGAAATCCAGAAGCCTTCAAGCCAAAGATAGGAAAAGGAAAAGAGGGGGAGTCGGATCGGCGGCACAGCAAAGGGTGCAACTGCAAACGCTCAGGGTGTCTTAAAAACTACTGTGAGTGCTATGAGGTAAGTACTTGTTGGGGAAGATAATCTAGCTGTCTTTTGAAGTGATTTGAAATTGACAAATCACTGTGCTGTTGTATTTGAAGATAAGTAGTGCAGTGCAGAGGCCTTTGAAAAAGGCCTGGGACTTTGTAAGCAGGGCTAGAGAAGAGGGCTTGTCACTCAGATGGGCTTGGCTTCATTAGCTGAGATACAAGATTATAACTTAATGGTCTTTACCTGAAAACATGTCTGTCATAGCGCCAGTATGCTAGTTTTTCACTTCCTGTATTAACATAGCCACATAGGAGCGGCCCCAGAGCGACCAGCCACAGCCACAGTGCAGTGCAGTGCTACCCACCTAGCCCCATGGTTGTTTAAGTATTTATAGACGCCGAATAGCCTCTCTGCTAAGGTAGCCCTGAAATAACGGCTGTCTCCCTGAGCACTGCTCTGCAGAAGGAAGCGCATGGGACTCTGCTCTCTGTGAGCTCAGAGTCCCTTCTCCCTGCTTCCGTTCCTCTCAGCCAGCTGACTTCACTCCTGGACTGCCTAACTTCCCTGGGGAATGTATTGCTGCTCTGTCTTGAGAGGTTATATGTAAAATTATTTGCTTCTTACTTCAGACAAGGTCTCAAACTATCATTTTTTATTTTCAAAGCTTAAATGTAACAGTCTGCCCATGCCTGATAGTAAACTTTTGGGTTGAGTCAGTCATTCCTATAGTTCTTCTATATTTGCATTCTTTCAAACCTCATTCTCAGGGCAACTCTTCCCATACCCAATTTTGATGGAAAGCCTCTCTGAGTTATGTTTCCATTGCTGTGAAGAGGCACCATGACCAAGGCACCTCTTATAAAGGACAGCATTTAAATTGGTGCTGACTTAGAGTTTCAGAGGTTCAGTCCATCATCATCATGGTGGGAGGCATGACATCATTCAGGCAGGCACGGTGCAGGAGGAGCCAAGAGTTCTACATCTTGATCCAAAGGTAGCCAGGAAGAGGGTCTCTTTCATCCTAGGAGGAGATTAAGTATAGGCCCTCAGAAGCCCACCTCCACAGTGATGCGCTTCTCCAACATTCTAGCACCACTGTCTTCCATGTGTCTACTAGGATAGCTCATTTAGTCCCACTTAAAGCATTCCACTGCTTTCCTGGTCCCAACTTCTGTCTTAGTTAGGGCTTTTTTTTTTTTTTTTTTTTTTTTTTTTTTTTTTTTTTTTTTTGCCTTTTTGAGGCAGGGTTTCTCTGTGTAGCCCTGGCTGTCCTGGAACTCACTCTGTAGACCTGGCTGGCCTTGAACTCAGAAATCCGCCTGCCTCTGCCTCCCAAGTGCTGGGATTAAAGGTGTCCACCACCACCGCCCGGCCTTAGTTAGGGTTTTATTGCTGTGAAAAGACACCATGACCAAGGCAAGTCTGTATAAAGGACAACATTTACTTTGGGCTGGCTCACAGGTCCGGTGGGTCCGTTCTCAGCATCATAGTGGGAAGCGTGGCAGCGTGCAGGCACACTCGTGCTAGAGGAGCCGAGCGGTCTGCATCTCCATGCATGGCAGCCCTGGGCAGAGCTTAAGCATAGGACCTCAAAGCCCACCTCCCACAGCGATGCATTTCCTCCAACAAACCCACAACCCCTCCTACAAGACCAGTGAAATGCTTTTTTGGTACAAAGCAAACAAAACAAGAAGACTGTTTACTGTTCTTCCAAAGGACTCAGGCTGTGTTCCCAGCATTCCTGACAGGCTCATAACTACCTGTAAGTCTAGCTCTAGGGAATCTGCCTCCTGGCTTCCTCCACGCTCATGGTRTGCACAAAGACATACACAACACACTTAATGAGAAGAAAAGTACTGGAAAAAACAAAAAACCCAAAAAGTTCCACTATTAAAATGTCCCCTCCTTGAAAGATCAGGCTTTTCTCTCTTCATCATTAGGTACTTCATAAGTATTCTTTTGGGAATCTAAGAATGTAGGTCAGTTCCCTAACCCTATGGGGTACGTACCTGTACTCCCAATACTCAGAGGCAGGTGGATCTGGAATTCAAAGTTATCTTGTGTTGTGTAATGAGGTCAAGGCCAGCCTGAGATATCTGATGCTCTGTCTAACCCCTCAAGTCAAACAGACAGAACAGCAATACGAACACCTAAAAAAAGAACCAAGTGTGGCAATGGAAACTTGTAATCAGCACTCAGGATACTGAGGCAGGAGGATCACTATGAGTTTAAGACTGGCTTTGAACACCTACTGAGAACTTGTCTTAAGAAAGAGAGGGAGCTGGGTGGTCACTGTGGCACGTACTTTTTGTTTGTTTGTTTGTTTTTTGTTTTTTGTTTTTTCAAGACAGGGTTTCTCTGTGTAGCCCTGGCTGTCCTGGAACTCACTCTGTAGTCCAGGCTGGCCTCGAACTCAGAAATCCGCCTGCCTCTGCCTCCCAAGTGCTGGGATTAAAGGCGTGCGCCACCACCGCCAGGTACTGTGGCACGTACTTTTAATCACAGCTCTCTGGCTGCCCTGGTCTAGTACTGAGTTGTAGGCCAGCCATGGGTACAGACAGACCCTATCTTAAAAACATAAAGACAAGGAGGGCAAGGTGGTGGCTTGTCTTTAATCCCAGTAACTGGGAAGTAGTGGCAGGTGACTTTCTAGAAGTTCAACACTAGCCTGCTTTACAAAACTGCCAGGCCAGCTAGAGGAATGTGGTGAGACCTGTGTACAAAAAGCAAACAAAAGAACAAAGGACAAAATTGGAAAAAGAATTTACAAATGGGCTGGAGAGATGGCTCAGCAGTTAAGAGCACTTATCGTTCTTGCAGAGAACCTTGAATTTGGCTTAGTTCCCACATAATCACTTTATAATAATGCTAGGTCCAGGGAATCTCGTGCCCCTATGGTCTCTTCAGAGGTCAGGCACACACACCATGAGAGAAAGATCTAGCAGAATCAGCTGGGCGTGGTGGCCATATCAGCCACTCGAGCATTCAGGAGGATGACAAAGGAGGACTTTTAACTTGCTAGATTCTATAGAAAGGACAGAGTTTTGTTTATTTAACTAGACATGGATTTATTGAAGAAAATGTAGCTCAGAAGCAACACTCACATTGTCCAAGGGCTAAGCAGTGGGAAGACAGTGTGCTCCCCCTTATGCCCTTCCCCATCACGCTGAAGCCCAGCCTGGTGGTGCGAGCCGTAATCCCAGCTCTCAGGAAGCAGAGCCCGGGAGATCACTGTGAGTTCAAGAGTAGCCTGCTCTAATAGTGAGTTCCAGGACAGCCAGAGCTCCATAGAGAGCTCTCTTAAATCTCAAAGACACCCAAAAATTTGTTTTGTTTGGAAAAACAGTTTGTTGGTGGGAACCCAGGGAAGCTTCGCGTGCACATTGTCAATGAGGCAGAGGTGTTGGGCCGGGCGGCAGCGGAGCCGTCTCTTAAAATGTGCTTTACCGATGAAGTCTGTCCAAAACACCTAGCTCAGAGAAAGCAAAGCTGAATGTAGACATTTCTCCTTACAAAAAAACATGAATTGCTTTTGTTTCCCAAGAACTAACAAAATGTACACCCACCGGCACCCGATGCCAGGGGTCCCACCCTCCTGGTAGTTGGAGAAGGTGTCTCATGAAGTGAGGGTGAGGGCACACTAAAGCAGGCGGGCCATTTTGGAAAGCAAGCTAAAAGGGAGAGTTCTGTATTCGGTGGCTGGGTTTTCGAGATGATATTTTATTTTGTATGTGTGTATTTTGCAGCAGGGTCTCATGTGGGCTGGGCTGGCCTTGAATTCACTATGTAGCTCAGGTTGGCCTTGAACTAGTGATCATCCAGCTTCCATTTTTCAGGTGTTAGGATTATAGGCCATCAGCCCTAGCTTCAGTCTGTGTTCTTGTAAGCATACTTTATATTTTACACAGGAGAACACACTGGTTTATGGAAACGAGTTATGAAGGGCTTGGGAAACTGGTTCAGTGAAGGAGGAAAAGAGTGCCTGAGATCCCCTTCTCCTTTGTCCTTAGAGAAGTAAGGTCTCACACTGGAGCCTAGGTAGGCCGCAAATTAATGACAGTCTTCCTGCCTTGTCTGTTCCGAGCCCAGCTATGAAAACTTTTAAATGTGTAGTTGTGAGTTTGTATAAGCGTGAGGTCACAGACATGTTAATGGTGATCTCAATGAGTGGATTCTTAGTGACTTTTTAAAAATATGTTTGTGTCTCACTTATATTCATTCTGAAGAAAATGTTATTCCTATATGGGTGAGAATCTGTTGTCAGTGGGAGAGAGTGGAAAGGCCTGAGGTGAAACACTGTTGTCAGTTTAATCCTTGATTTATCCTCAGATATAGCCATTGTTAGCAGAAACCGCCTCATCTAAGGTATCTGTTGACAAGATAATGCTATTATTTTCCCATTGAGGAATCTACTTACAGTGATATTTTCTGCTTTTGATTTGGAAACTTTCCTTTTRTAAATCTTTCAGGCAAAAATAATGTGTTCCTCCATATGCAAATGCATTGGCTGTAAGAATTTTGAAGAAAGCCCGGAGCGGAAGACGTTGATGCACTTGGCAGATGCGGCTGAAGTAAGGGTCCAGCAGCAGACAGCCGCAAAGACCAAGCTGTCCTCTCAGATCTCAGACTTGCTTACAAGGCCGACCCCAGCTCTGAACAGTGCAGGAGGAAAGTAAGTCGGCACTTCTGAACAACCGCCTTTTACCTGATCTTCACGTGGTCCTTTTTAGTAAGGTTTCTTTTTAGGGAGACAAAGTTAATTTTGAGCTCTAAGCTGTTGCCAACCTGAATTTTCCATTTTCCTTCCATCTTACTTACTTTTTAAGTACCTTGAAGAGCAATAGAAAACCCACTGTTGCTGGGCGGTGGTGGCGCACGCCTTTCATTCCAGCACTTGGGAGGCAGAGGCAGAGGCAGGCAGATTTCTGAGTTCGAGGCCAGCCTGGTCTACAGAGTGAGTTCCAGGACAGCCAGGGCTACACAGAGAAACCCTGTCTTGGMAAAAACAAAACAAAACAAAAAAATAGCAACAAGAATAATATTATGGCTGAGGTCACCACATGAACTGTATTAAAGAGTCACAGCATTAGGAAGGTTGAGAACCGCTGATCTATTCTGTGCTTAAGTTGAAGCGAGATGGCACTTGTAACAGTGAGATGCCTTTTTTGGTACAACATGCTTTGGTTATTAGGGTTTCTTTGTTTTCCTTTTATTGTTAGGGATAAGATCTTACTGTGTGGCTCATTCTGGCTTTGTACGTGTAACTCTTTTACCTCAGCCCCAGAAACACATGCACGTCAGTGCGTGCTGTAATTAAAGCTATGCTTTTGAGAAATTGTATACGGCCAGGCAAGAGGGCTCAGGAAAGATGGACCTGATTGATCACCAGAACACACATTAGAAGGCTGGGTGTGAGTGGTGATATAGACTCGTAATCGCTGCTTTGGGGCGCTTGAGCCAGGAGGATCTCAGCACTCATGGACTAAGGAGTGGAGCCTCCCAGGTGAATCTCAGGCCAGCTGAGCCCTCACAAGRCAGTAGGCTGCGCCCAAGGAGTAACATCCAGGGTTGTCTCCTCTTATCTCCACATGTACCCACACGCACACACATGCACACACACACACACACACACACACACGCATGTGTCCTCTCCTCCCTCCTCTCTCTCTCTCTTTCATACACACACACAAATATACTAGGAGAAAGACAGAAACACTAAGGTGATGCCAGCATGCTCACTTAATTTGTTGATGTCCCTTTTTCCCTTTCTTTCCCATAGTTTCCAAACATTTTATAAGATGAGCACTTTTGTTATTATTACTATAATTTTACAAGTTTTACTATTTTGCTATTTACTATTATTATTGCTATTATTGCTAATATTTTATTAGAACCACTAATAAGATAAATTATATAATAGTCTTACAGTGAAACATTTCAGTCCTCTCCCCCCCCCCCAAACCTACAGTAATAGTTTCTAAAGTGCCTTTGAAAAGTTCAGTCTTGCAGTCCACTGTGTAGCAGTCTGAGGCTGGCACTCGTAGGTCTTCCTTTCTGACTCTACGGAGTGTCAGTGACCAGCCTGGGCCTGCATAGCGATGCAGTCTTAGTTCCTCAGACTTAGTTCCCGGGTCTCATCTCTCAGGCTTTGAACCTGTGGGCTGTGCTGCAGCAGCCGCAGGCCGGGGTCTGCTTCCCCCTCTGCTGTGCTTCTTGTGATGGAAGAGTGCAGGGGCTTGGTGTGCTTTTTTGTTCTGTTTTGCTGTTTGAGACCGGGTCCTGTACCTAGCCCTGGATGTCCTGGAACTCACTCTGTAGACCGGGCTGGCCGCCTCTGCCTCCTGAGTGCCACCCACATGGCTTTTGTTTGTTTCTTTGTGTGTTTGTTTTTACATCATATGTAGTATTTATTAAAATGCTTCTGTATCAGAAAAGAGACGTCCAAACCAGGGCAGCACTCATGGAGGAGTTGTGCACTGGGGAGATTTAAGTGGCAGAAACACCCAGTACATATGGAATCACATCTTTTATTTAGCCAGATGACGTTGTCTGGGAAGTAAATCATTTATTTGATGTCATATGTATTTGCTGGTAAATGCTTTTAGATTTGTTCCCGGCACCAAACCCGAGTCTCGGGGCTCTTGGGCCGCGCTCCTCCCTCAGAGCTGGCGCCCTAGGCTGGTGCCGCACGACAGCATGAGCAGTAGAATGCCTGGGTCAACCCATGATCATCTGTCTGTGTTTCTCTCTCAAAAATCGTTCCAGATTGCCATTTACATTTGTAACTAAAGAAGTAGCTGAGGCCACGTGTAACTGCCTCCTTGCCCAGGCAGAGCAGGCAGACAGGAAGGGCAAGTCCACGGCGGCCGCAGAGCGCATGATCCTGGAGGAGTTTGGACGGTGTCTGATGAGCGTCATCAACTCTGCGGGAAAGGCAAAGAGCGACCCCTGTGCCCTGCACTGCTAACTGCACGCAGCCTGAGTGGGGCTGCGCACAGCCTGAGTGGGGCTGCGCGCGCAGCCTGAGTGGGGCGTGCACGCAGCCTGAGTGGGGCTGCGCGGAGGTAGACGGTGCCGGGACACTGGATTCTCTAGAAGATAGGTTAACAATTACTGTATTTTAATTCATCCTTTGTTTTAAGAGATCTGAAACTATAATATTGAAAGAGAAGACATTTTAAATGAAGAAATTAGTACATTTTAAATCTTAGTTAATTCTACCTATGCCCCTTCTAAATTTTTTTCTTTAAAATTTTTTCTTTTATTGTATTATGTATTTTTTAATTTGCTTGGGTTTCTTAAGAATTAGATGTTCTGTCCTGATTCTATTGACAAAGAACATTCATAAATTATTGTAATATCATTTATAATGTATGGTGTTGTATGACTTTGTTCAGTAGGAAGGCCAGAGCACCATGGGTGTTACCGTTCTTTGGCTACAGATCCAGAATGTTCGCAGGTAGACTGTCCACACGACCAGACTCCTCGTGAAACGCATCTAGAAGGCATTTTGTTTAGAAAACACCTTCCTTTAAAAACAAAATCAGCTTTTTAGGGTGGATTCTAGGATRCTGTCTATTTTCTCTTTGGGAATATCATAAGGGGAAGCAGTCCCCACCACACTTTGCAGATATCAACATTATATTTTCTCTAAAGAAAGCAAAATATTAAGTGATAGTAGTTCACAGAGTACGGGCTGTGTCTCTGATGAGGAATGGCTGACAAGGTCTGGGGCATCTTCATTTTCTCTGAAGAAAGGTGGTATGTTTTACAATAATTGTCAAAGTGATTATGGCTAATTACTAAGATAAGAGACTGTGAACTGCAGTAAACATTTTGTGTCATGATGACAGAACTCCTAAGCACCAAGTTTGAAGTGCGGCTTGACGGAGAAGCAAGGGCAGCGCTGTGAGATCATGTATGGCGAAGCCTTATGCACACTTCTCTGTAGACCTTGGCAGCGAGTTTGGATCAGTATGTGACTCTCACTTGGTTTACTGAAATGGGCCCCAAATAGCTTCTAAAATGGTAGTGAGCTTTTTATAAAGGAAGTTTAATACAGCGTTGTTTTTACATAGTGATTTGGTAAGCTAAAGTATGTCTGTTCTTGAACTTGCAAAAATAACCTAAATATTCTTCAGTAATTAAAAACTGTATGAACTTGGGAGCATATTGTAATAGGACTCTTGAGTTTATGACAAGCAGAAAAAATGTAAGGTACCTTAATCCTTGGTAATTATTAGCATATGATTATTACCCTTCCTACAAGGACTCTATAGTTGTAAGTAGTAAGTATGTATATATGTTCATATGAACATGAAAGATATAGACAATAGAAATTAACCTACAGAGGATTCCGTTATTCATTTAAGTATCCTCCATTTAAAATGGTTTTATAAGATGACAGTGCAGTAACTTTAAATGTAGATAAAGCAGGCGTCCTTAGCACCTAAGTCTGAGTGTTTAAGTAAACGTTGTATAAATGTAAATTAGTCTAAGAGGACAAAATAATTAATCAAGTTATTTTTCAAAAGACTGCAATAAGGTTTTGGTTTAAACCTAAACTTTGTTCATTTTGTATATATTATGTGTTAATTCTAATCGCACCATTGTGATGTGTATTTATATACAGTGTGCACAAAATGTTTGTGAATTTTTTATAATAATTGTAGATTATGTATGATGGCATTGCTTAAGATTGTTTTGCTTGTAAAAATTTGAAGGTGCAATCAAAGCTACTAGTTTTGATTTTTAAGAAGCTTTTAACGTATCAGTCCCTTGCTTTCTGTGTGGTTCTAACTCAACAACTTTTTGTATTAGGCATTTGCATCAAATTGCTGAACAAAGTTAATAGCCACAGTAAATCACCAATTTCAAAAAATTATTTGGGGAGGGTTCGGTCTATAATTTTTAAGCCCTATTTACATCCCAAAGTAGAAAGATTATATTTACTAGAGCTATTCAAAAAATACACTTTTCTATATTGTAAAAAACAGGGCAGAAGAATAAATCATACAGAAAATAAACATTTATACTATTCTGTAAAAAGTTTTGCATTTTTTCTTTAGTTTAACAACACCAGTTTTAACCATTTGCTATGCAGGGAGCCTTTTAAGTCACCTGATTTTCAAGTTCATTTGACTTTACTTCTGAAATAACTTTAAAGATACCGTTGCCAATTCCTTAATGTGAATTGCATTGAAATGAGAATATGTCTGCTTTTCCACCGCTAAGGCAGAATGCCGTCTACTTTCTCTTAGCTACATGATGCCGTCCATCCGTCGCGTCTGCTCTTAGCTCTTGTGGCTCTCAAGAGGTGAAAGCAGCCTGTAGGTCTCGTCTGTGAAAGGGAAGCGTGCTGTGGTAGGTACTCTAGTGAGCCAAGCGCTGGGTGAGGATGGAGGGTGGGTTGTCACAGCGTCACCATCTTTTGATACTTCAGAGCTGAAACTTTGCAATCTTATGGAAAATGTGAATAAAAATAGCTTCAGAAAGGTTTCCATTTTTACTCTGTAACACTGACTAGAAAGGAGTTCTCATTGAACTCCGCCACCTTCAGCTCTACCTTAGGGCAAAAGGATCCCTTAAACATTCTGATCTGTTTTGTGTTGTGGAGGTGAACTCTGGACCTTGGGTAGCCCAGCATGCACTCTGTCCCTGCTGTGTGTCCACAGCCCTGTCGAAAACACCCACACAGTTTTCCTGGACCAGCCACTCAAAGACCCAGAATCAACTAGACTTTTTTTTTTTTTTTTTTTTTTTTTGAGACAGGGTTTCTCTGTATAGCTTTGGCTGTCCTCACTCTGTAGACCAGGCTGGCCTCGAACTCAGAAATCTGCCTGCCTCCCAGAGTGCTGGGATTACAGGCGTGCGCCACCACCACCCGGCTTCAACTAGACTTTTCTATTGAAGTATTTCTTCCTCTTCCTCCCCTTCCCCTCTCTCCCTCTTCTTCCTCTTCCTCCTCCTTAATTATTTTGC